>PYAF01001297.1:3457769-3498616 GCA_007407185.1 Glycine tomentella | reverse complement strand
ATATTTATGTTAATTACTATATAATATATCTAATCAATATAAGTACACTTTGATATTTTCCTTATGGCATACCAGGACATAAGAAAAATATATAAATATTAGGTTTTGGAATTAATTAAAAAATTATTAAAGTATTATCATTGATACTATAAATAAAGAAACCTACATAATGTGTGATTCTGAGTTTTAATAATATTGAATAAGACATAAGAATATATGTGTGACATTGAAAATTAATACTATTTCTGGTCTCTTTTTTTATAAAAAATAAGTGATAGTGTAATATTTGCATATATCTTGAAAGTTTGTAGTACTATTTGCATCATTTTAGTTAAAAATCTCACTTGATGCATTCTATATATTAAAACTTTGTTTGTCGCAAGTCTGTTAGTTTCTTTTATTGTAGAAATTGCAGAAGGCATAAATTATCTAAGACTCCAAAACATTTGAAGTAGATATTCAATTACATGTTTATCGTATTTAGAAGTAATGACGGTAAAAATGTTTGCTATTGAGGTTAGCCATTTATATATCATCGGCTAATAATTAATGCAATTCAACCTAAATGAAATTTAGCTTGACCCGGTGTTAAAAAAGACCGATGAGCAAAATAGTCATTTTATGACAGTTAACAGCTAAAATTGCCGTTTTAACAACCAATTAACAGCTATTTCTGATGATCGGCAGCTAATAATTATTTATGACATTTAGCGCAACAAAATTGGACTAAGAAGCGATTGAGAATCTGACCAAGTTGGAGGGAAGTTTTAAACAAGGAAGGCAGCTGCAGGCAGTTTTTGAAGGCTAAATACATCTGGAGTCATGATCTCCTAAAAAATTGGAGAAACGAATAGTCAAAGTTAACTGTTATTTGTCTGCATATTGCAAGGTTTAATGGCAATCAAAGTAGTGGTGGAGGGAAAAGCACCAAGGGTTTCTCAAATTTGCTATGAATTTCAAGATGAACATGAACACACTAGTAGAATTTCGAATTGACTAAAACAAACACAAACTCATTCAAACTTACAACAATTGGACGAATCAATTCCAGCAATTGACACAAAAATTTCAACTCAAATACAAACAAAATAGGGAGTACCATTAGGAGCATGCATATAAACTACTTCAAATCAAACTAAACTGGTTTTTGAATTCAACTGGTTCGATTAAATAAAACTGAATTGATTTTTTAAATAAGTCTAATTTCAACCGAATTAATTTTATAATGGTTTGATTCACTTAATAACTAGATTGTTTATTCAAAAAATAAAATTGATTTTTAAAGAAAAAATAATTTATAAACTAATCAAAAACTAATTCAATTTTTATAATCGGTTTAAAACTAAATTAAAATGAGTTCGATCTTTGAATTAGTTTTTTTAGAATCAAAGTTGCTAAAAAAAATCAATTCTAAAATTTGGTTTAAAAACAAATCGTTTAAACCGATTCGATATAGTTTTTCCCCAAATCAGTTTTTGCACGACGACAATAATGCAAGCAGTTGATGCTCACTCACAACACCAAATATTGACATGCAATTAGCAGGGGACACACAAATTGAAGCAAAGTATTGGGAATAACCCAAGTCTCACATCAGCTAGAGATATTGTCAAGTCAGAGTATATAAGTGGAGAACAATCCTCATCCTATAAACTAGCTTTTGGGGTTGAGTTAGGTCTAAACCCACATTCTAAGATGGTATCAGAGCCTAATCTAGATCCATTAACGGGCCACTCACCATATTATTGGGGTTGAGTTAGGTCTAAACCCACACTCTAAGACAAAGCATGAGCAAATCTTGAATTAAATGACACAAGGAACAAGATGAATCAATAAGGAATGCACACAAATTGATCAAAATCAAATAAAAAAAGGTTGATCAATGTGTGACAGAGGGACAACGGACACACGAGGCAATGGTGCAAGGGGATGTGAGAGAGGTCGTGGAGTTTGAAACATATATATGTTTTAATGCTCCTTAACGATGGTGATTCAACTGTCTTGGAAAAAAAAATTGATCTATCATTACAGATCCAAATCATATGAAAACTGAGCTATGAAAAATTAGTTTTCATATGATGAGCAAATTTCGAATTGACTAGTTTGTCTAGTTATATACATATTTATGTAGCGAAATTATTTATTATTAAATTGGTGAAATTCCATTTGTTATTTATATAGCTGCATATTAAGCTTATCACTTCATATTAAGAAAACGCTCATTTTATAAGTCGAACTGTAGTGTTTTTTTTTTTTCGTGTACAAGTCAAATGTAATTTATGGGACACTGAGTTCTCTAATAATAAGATAATACTATTATAAAATTCCACGCAAAAGATGCAACTTATTAAGCTTTAGACGAAAAGGATCGTTGAATTAGAATGTCAAACAAGGCCATAAACAAGCAAAGCTTTAGTAATAGTAATTCAACAGGGATATGAAAACCTGCCACATGACTCATGCATCTATTTCCGCAAAAGAATAAAGCTAAAGTACTTTCTTTCTTTGTACGGACAATTTAGTCGATGATGAGCATGTAAATCTTTGATGATGATACCAATTCCCAACAATTTTTACTGCTCAACTTTAATAAAAATGTGTAAGTCAAAAGTAACTTGATTCGTTTAAGAGCACTGTTTGCCCAACTTGAACCATTTTCACATTTGACATCGGTAGTTTTTTGCACTGAGACTCAATTTGATTTTCATCTAAAGGCTAATTAAGTACGTATATATATATATATATATATATATATATATATATATACTTTTTTTTAAAAAAAAAATATTCGAATGCCAGTTCTATAATAATAATTCTCACTTATTTTTTATAAACTCTTGTATTGATTATGTAGAAAGTGATAGAATATTTTAATTTATTAGTGAATAATATAAAATTAATTTCATTAAATCAAATATAATTTTAATTTTTTAAAATTAAGTATTATTTTTTTAACATCCATGCTTTTAAAGTTTTCTAGTTAACACATTTCATTTACAGTTATTGTTATTGTAGGTTGCAGTGGCAAATTTTTCCATGCATTGAAAGATAAAGCCTATAAACCATCCCATGCAAAATTAGTTAATGATGAACCTTTCCTTAACTTCTTTCCAGGGGTATATATAAAGATGGGTGGTGCTAGTACTTGTCTAGGGGGGTCCATTGAGAACCTTTGTGGGTCCTATTTCAAGAAAGAACGGCTTAACTTGGAGCTTTAACAATGCCGCTATTTGACTCTTTAAGAGTTTCATAATCAAAAGATACATATATCCTTTTCGAAATGTATAGCTTAAACTTGCCTTTAGTTGTTTTTCTTTCATCTCAAACAAATATACAGTAACTATTATAAAGTGAGAAATTTTTTGTTGTGAATTATATAGTAATTGTTTACTGTTTAGGTTAAACATGTCATCTCCCTTTATCTAGGCAAGAAAAGCAAAATCAAAAAGTAAGCCATGTTTAGGGCACCTTCACGTAGAAGCTTCAGAACACGATAAAAGGTTTTTCTCTCTCCGCGCGTGTTTCTTGTCGTGCATGCATGGTGATCATAGAACATGAATGGCACCATTCATATATGTTATCAATAACCCATATCCATACATGGCATACAAGGCCATACCAATAAATATTAAGTCGACTAAATAAAAAGATAGACATAAAATAAAAATTAAAAATATTTTTTTATTTTAAAAAAATAGTATTATATATAGAATCTTTTAACTAGAATGTGTGACATTTTTTAATTTGAAAATTAATAATAAATAATTTTTTGTTGATAAACTTAAAGTTTTAAGTTAAAATTTTAATACCTTTAGGAGAAGGAGATATATTAAGTGTAACCCAGCAGGGTCTCTTTACATGCACACACGCAAAGATAAAAAGGCAACGATCATAGCAACCAAAAGCCCCCCTCTCATCCACTTTCCCGAAGGAAGTTAAAGTAGTGAACAAGAACAGAACAAACAACTCTATTCGGAAAGAAAGCCACAAACAAAGGCATCCCACCACACCACAGCTTTTTCATTCCTAGCGATGAGAGTTCCCTCATCCCCACAAGCTACCAACAACCATTCCCCCACCCCAAACCTCGTCCTCCAGACAAACAACAACTCTACCACCTTCACCTACGAACCCACCTCGGTCCTCGACCTTTGCCGGAGCCCAAGCCCCGAAAAAAAGCTCACTGTTCCCAAGCCAGAACCACAACACAACAACAACAACAACAACCACCTAGACCTGGATGAACATGTTTTGCCTAATTCGGATTGGTGGGAGTCCATCATGAAGGACTTAGCCTTACCCGAAGACTCTCCCACACCCCTTTTGAAAACCAACAACAACATCAATCCATCATGCATCCCTGATTTCCCACCTTCTTCTCAAGACCCACCCTTTGATCACCCCACATCAGACTTCACCTCTCTCTCCGAAATCTACAACCAAAACCTCCCCTACAATTACCCCACCAACACTTTAGAACATTCCTTTCATGACCTTAACCATAACCACCACCACCACAACAATAACGTTAACAACAATTGGGACTTCATCGAAGAGTTTATCCGCGCCGCCGATTGCTTCGACAACAGCCACTTCCAGCTTGCTCAAGCCATACTTGAGCGGCTCAACAACCGGCTCCTTCGCTCGCCCATGGGTAAGCCACTTCACCGAGCCGCGTTCCACTTCAAAGACGCGCTTCAGTCCATTCTATCCGGTTCCAACCGGAACGGGAACGGTTCGAACCGCCTTTCCTCCATGGCGGAGATTGTTCAGACAATTAAAACGTACAAGGCCTTTTCGGGAATTTCACCCATCCCAATGTTCTCCATCTTCACTACCAATCAAGCCCTACTTGAAACCCTAAATGGATCTTCATTTGTCCACGTTATCGATTTCGAGATCGGCCTTGGGATTCAATACGCTTCTCTTATGAAAGAGATTGCTGAGAAGGCCGGTACCGGAACCGCTCCGCTCCTTCGCATCACCGCCGTCGTGCCCGAGGAGTACGCCGTCGAGAGCCGCCTCGTCCGCGAGAATCTCAACCAGTTTGCGCAGGATCTAGGGATCAGCGCGCAGGTGGACTTCGTGCCGCTTCGGACCTTCGAGACGGTATCATTCAAGGCCGTGAGGTTCGTCGACGGCGAGAAGATCGCAGTATTGTTGTCGCCAGCGATTTTCAGCCGCCTCGGAGGCAACGGAAGCAGTGTCGGCGCGTTCCTCGCCGACGTGAGGAGGATGGCGCCAGGAGTGGTGGTGTTCGTGGACGGCGAGGGATGGACGGAGGCGGCGGCGGCGGCTTCGTTCCGGCGTGGCGTGGTGAGCAGTCTGGAGTTTTATTCCATGATGCTGGAGTCGCTGGACGCGTCAGTGGCTTCCGGGGGAGGCGGCGAGTGGGTGAGGAGGATCGAGATGCTGCTGCTGCGGCCGAAGATCTTCGCAGCGGTGGAAGGCGCACGGCGGAGGACTCCGCCGTGGAGGGAGGCGTTTTACGGCGCCGGAATGAGGCCGGTGCAGTTGAGCCAGTTCGCGGATTATCAGGCAGAGTGTTTGCTTGCCAAGGTGCAAATCAGAGGCTTCCACGTGGACAAACGACATGCTGAGCTGGTGCTCTGCTGGCACGAACGAGCCATGGTTGCCACGTCGGCATGGCGGTGTTAGCATATTATATAGAAGAGAAGTGATGTATTCTAATGACACCTTAAACCTGCTTATGTGAACTTTATTATCAAGTTCACTTTGACAAAGAATGTAGTTTAACTTTAATTTTAGTTTTTTTTTAATTATTATGGAAAATTACAAAAAGAAAAAAACTGGAAAGTACATAAAAACTTGTATTTTTTCCAGACTTTTTGGTTTTATGTAATGTAGATAAATTGTGGGGGTGTCTGTATTTAATTTGTTTGATAAGATTTACCATGTAATGCTGGATATATACATCTGGCTTTTCAATCAAAGTATTTGGGAAATGAATAGTTCTATATATCTTTATGGCTAATGGTGTAGAATATTTTGCTGTAGAGTCAGAGATCAATATATAGCACCACATGTATACGATGATAGGCATATTCATTGTATTGTAGAATAACAGATTTTAATATCCACTTGATTAATTATAGGTCTTTTCTGCAGTTCTTGGATTGTTTATGCTTTTGTTATATAGTAACGGTATGTGATATATATGTTCTGAAAAGCAAACTGCAACGGTTGTTCGACGTGACATGATCACATGAAGATGATGTTTGTGGATAAGAACATTCTTTGGCACATCCTGCACTCGAGCATCTAAGGAAGTAAAACAAGCACCAACGATTTGTGATAGACTGATATACAGTAGCCTAGCTATGTCTTCTGATTATGTGAGCAGCATCACTTCAAGAATTATCCCCTTTTTTTTTTTTGTTTTTTCGAAATTCATTTTCTGTGGTGTTGATAGCAAAATCAAATTAAACTTGTTTTCGATCGACCGGGTTATCATGCTTTTGAAAACCTGAGATTCTAGTTTGGAATTCACAATGATTACAACACGTGCGATCTGGAAGAAGCAAGAAGTAGAAAAAGAGTTGGAGTTGACACTAATATTGGGAGAACAATTCGAGCAAGAACTTGCATATGAGCATATCTAAGTGTAATGATTCGTAAATAATTTTTAATTTTAAACATTTTTTTTTTATCCTTCTCCTACTGTCACATTATATATAAATCTTATTATACATATATTTTATTTTTATTTTTATGTCTCTTTAAGTATTAGATATGTTAATCGATGTTATTAAACATTTTTCTTTGTGAATAGGAAGGGAGGTCCAATAATTTTGTGAAGAAGCCAACCAGATACAAATTCAGAGGCTGAACAAGGTAACATTACTCAATAACTTATTGTCTAATTCCTTTATTCTTGCAACTGGGTACAACGATTTGATAAATATGTTTTCAAAATTAAAAGAGTTTGAGATTTTAAAGAATAAAAAAAAAAAAAATACCCAGTCAAGTGAATAAGAAGTTAAAAGCTAAGAGACATGAAAAAGGAGTTGTTTAACGTAAAACCTCCTGATGAAGTTATAAAATATCAACAAGAAGTGGTTACTTCAGAGAAAAACCTCACCAAATTTGTTAGTGAAACTAAAAACCTTGATAAGCTCTTGAGATACAAGAGGAATTCCAATGACAAATCTGTGTAATGTGTTACACTAGACTTTACCTTACATTTTGTTGTTTTTAATTATTTTTATTACATAAATACGAGTAAATTATTTGTGTTTAATCAAAACATTTGCAATATGGAATTAATTAAAAGCATCAAAAGAAATAAAAAGTAATTTTAGTAATATGTCATTGAAAACAAAATAATTTTATATAAATAATTATGATTTTTAAAGTAATTATTTTAGTAATACGTCATTGAAAAGAAAACTAAATACGTAAACATTTTATATAAATAACCATGATTTTTAAAGTAATTATTTTTCATAAAAATAAAATAAAATAAAAATATTTTTTTAATTTTTGATGGAACATTAAATATAGATAAAATAATTATTTAAAATAATTATGACTAAAATAATTAATTATTTTAAAATTTAAATATTAATAGAGTACTAATGTTTTTTTAAAAAATTAAAATTAAAATTTTAAAAACATAAATGATTAAAATAAAAAATTTAAAATTTAGAAAACATAAAAAACAAAACATATTCTTAAAAATTTTACGTACAAAAATATGAAAAACTAAAACAAAATAGACAAAAATCACGTTAAACAAAATAGACAAAAATCACGTTTAACCTGATGAAATTCAGAGGCTGAACAAGGTAACATTACTCAATGACTTTTGCTAATTAAAGTTCATACGTGCACAGGCTTAGCAAACCCATCACGAACAAATACTACTTGAAGAAAATTTACCAAATAACTTTTAAACATCAGAGCTGATGAGCACGCGTCAAATTAACCCAATAAACTGAATCCCGTCCAATTATATATAAAGTTGGATAGAATTGGTTTGTCTTGATTTAATTAAGTTGACAATTATCTTGGACCTAATTAATCTCTCGACCTAACTCTTTTTTTTTCTTATTCTTTGAATTTTATTTTAATTGTATAATACTATTTTTTAAATTCTTAAAAATACATGTATGTAATTTGAAAAAATATTTTATATTTTTTAAAATAAAGATGTAATACCCGACGTCCCAAAATCAACCCTACCTGAATTTCATCAGGTTGGATCAAATAGTTTTTATGTTGAGAAAAAATTGACAAAAGGGTATATGTAGATCATATATATACAGTGCAGATATTTTCACAAATTTCATTGACTAGGATTTCCTTGATGCATGCCTTGGACTCACATGCAAGGGTAGAGCTTCAAATTATCTATCCTGCTTATAACTCGCCTTCTAGAATTTTATTTTTGGAAATGAGTGTATATACAAATCCATATGTTTTTAATTAATTATACTACCATTCATTTCATTTTTGTGGTTCATACCTTGTTCAAAACTGTGACTAGGATTACACCGGAGAAAATTACACTTACAAGATAGAGAACTGTATTTGTTTCAGCGACCTTGCCGACAATGTACATCAAGGGCACCAAGACCCTCATGAATATCATATTTTTTTTTTCTTCTTGTGGTTTCCGAGTTGAACTCACGAACCTCTGATGCATCATTGTGTATCGCGCGCCCTCATGCCTAAAGTTAGCTACAACTTAAAATGTTTTGATGTTTTCCTCAAAACAACTCAGATCTATTCACCAACGGGTTGAATTGAAGATGCTAAAAGAATTACACTTAAAAAATGAGGGATTGAAAAATACATTTGATTTTCAAAACTATTATTTGGTACCAATAACAATTTTCACAAAATGTACGGAATAATTTTTAAAAGAAATAATAAGTACTTATGTGTCACATTTGAAAAAAAAAATCTTAAAATAAGTGTTATTTTAACTTTTTAATATTATATTAATTTTTTTTTCCACCAATTCTCTTCACAAATCTTTTTTTAGGTATTAGGAAATGTAACTTTGCACTAAAACAGGCAAAATATTTGCGAAACTTCAAATCAAACATAAATAGATAATACTGATCAACTTTGGTACAATTTGATCAATATATTTTCGTACATTTAGCATTTTTCTTACCTTTTTTTTTAAGATAAGGTAAGGAATTGTCTCTAACTGAGAAGCAATTATGTTATTATTACAATAAGCAAACCACTAGACGAGGTTGCGGTGAAAACAACCATTTATTACTAAACAAACTTTGCAAGTCACCAACACTCATAGAACTTGACATCAACACAAAGCCGGAAGTAAGCTTCACCTTCAAAAGCATCAGTCATAATGGTGGCAATTCCTCTGTGCATGAAGAAATCTCCGGTGCCACCGATCACCGAGACATCCCTAGTCTTCTTCAATGTGGGGTCGGCTCCGGCAAAAGTGATGGTTCCATGATGGTCCGTGCTATTGAGAACAAACGTGAATCCGAGCCACGCAGTGAAGGTGTTCTTGGTGTCGTAAATGTAAGAGCCTTGTGCCCTACCAACCGGGTTGGAGTGAAGGTTGTTGTCCAGCGTGATGGGGTCGTCGAAAACCACTATGTTTCCAAAGTGGAACTGACTCGCCAATTTGGTTAAGTTAGCACCTTCTGGGGCTGCCACTATTGCGGATGTTGCATTGGCTGCGTTGCTTCCGTTGTAGATGATGTCATGGAAGAAGAGGACCATGTGTTTGCATGGTGCTTGCTGTGGCCTCTTGATTGGGAGGGGTGAACATAGAACAAAGAGCGTGAAGAACACAACGAGGACAACTTTGAAACCCATTAGGACTATTCCCTAGCTATGTCTAGAGAAGAAGAAAACAAAAAAAAGAGGGAGAGAAACACTAGAGGACTTTGAAATCGGAATGGATTACACGCACAACCAATACTTTTGTGTTATGGACTTGCCTTATATCCGGTCCTATTTATAATGATTGATGACCACTGAAGATTACAATGATACTATCTTTACGTAAGCTAAGGCTTTTTGGTCCAGGTTACATCCATTAAACTTGTCAACTCTTGGAGTGTTATCTTTCTGTGGTTACCTAATATACGAGGTGGGGTTAATTAAAGCAAGATTTTAACCGAATATTTTTATATATTAATTATGAGACTAATATTTAGATTTAGAAGATTTAAACTTTCTATTGTAAGTAAAGTTTACTTAAGCTGTCAGCAACCAACCAACAACGTTTAGTTGCACTCATCCAATTAGTTAATGCTCGAAAAGTTATTCTATTTATGTATTTTATTCTATATTAATAAATAATACTTATAAACGCAAACAAAAACTAATAATTTGTCTTAATTATCAGTACCCTTACTTTCCTTTTCACGTCCCGTTCGCTTTTACTTTTACCTTTTCATCTTTTGTTAAGTATTTACTCCGTATTAAGTATTACCAAACTCTGCAATTTTTAAAAAAGTCATATTTGCTTGTTAAGAAAAAAAGTCATATTTAGATACATGATAGTGGCAAATCCTCATTACAATTTTTATAAATTTCGCCTTTAACCACCAAATAATCTTATAATTCTTCTATATTATTAGTTCATGCTTGTGCAGAATTTAGACTGACAATTTTAATATTCAAAATGCATGGCCTTTGAATGTTTCTCGTTAAATTTTCAAGCTTAAATAATTACAATTACAATGACAAGATCATTTTAATTTGAAAGAATATAAATGATCAGCCTTAAACTTCACTCTACACTAAAGTCTTCATCCTTGTCAACTCGGTCTTTAATGACTCATTAAATATGAAATCCTTATAATTTAATAATACACATATATAAGTTTAACCCAATAATAAAAATGTGTGTTGAAAAAGAGTTTATTAAAGAATATGAGTTTCCATTTTTCATATATATATATATATATAGTTATTGATTCATATGACTCTTATCTTTATCCAAAAATAAAATCAAAAGCATTTTATTGACATTGTTAGTGTTAAGTCTAGGAGAACTGGAAAAAAAGGTGCCTACATTAATTAGCCAAGTAACAACCATAAGTATAAATGTGACACTGCATTTTTACCTAAAATTTCAAAACATTGAGTCTATTTTCTTACATTTTTTCATCAAGTCCAATCTTAACTATATATTATGAAACTTTAAACTCACACGTAAATAAATTGAAATCCCTCAAAGAAGTCATTGACCAAAACGGTTGACAAACTTGACATATTTATCATATCAGTGGCCTTGGGCAATGAAGAGTGATATATAGGTATGGAAAATAAATGAATGGTTGAATTAATAAACGACATTTGTTATAGTCTAAAGATAGACCATTTTATTTAAAACATAGTTGGAATTGAAAATTTGAAATAGTTGTTTAAGAAATCATTGGATTATTTTCATAAATTGTTGAATCTTTTTTGCTTCAGGCAACAACAGCTCTACGAAGTCGGAATCGAATCTTTGTGTTGGCTTTTTCAATTCATTCGTGAATAAGAATTTAAGGGTTAGAAGCGAGTGTTTCTAGCTGCTGCACCTGCTTGCTTCTTATCATTGTGGTTATGTTGGCGTGGCGGGTCAAATCAGGAAGGGGCTTTGCCAAAGAATACATCCCAGGAGAGACTCGCCCTAACCAGAGTGCCCAAACGATAGAAATTGAGAAGCTCATAAAGCTAGCACAATTATAGTTTTTAGGCTTAATTGCAAAATTTATTATCAAGCTTTCATAATTTTTCGAATTTTGTTATTTAAATTTAATTTTTGTGAATCTTACCATCTAATTTTCATAATTTCATAGATTTTATCACTCAAATTTTTTTCCACGAATTTTATCATTTAATTTTCAATATTTCACAAATTTTCGATTTGTGAATTTTATCATTATATTGACAACAAAACGATCTAAAAAGTCAATTATCTAAATTATATATTGATTATAGTTATAATAGATATAAAAAAATAACTTTTTGCATCAGTTATAATTATAATTAATATTAAAAATCACTTCTCTACATGGATATACATACTATCCATGTCAAAATTTAAAATTACCAATCTTTAACCAATCATGGTAAAATATGTAAAAATTGAAAACTTAAATAATAAAATTAGTTTAAAAAAACTTGAATGATAAAATTTACAATTAAATCATTTTTTATTAGTAAATATTAATTTATTAATTTTATTAAAAATATCATTTGAAAGAGATTCGAACTCATAATCTGACTCCCCTCACCCTTCCCCAACCCCTGGGTAATCCACATCCTCTCCCATTACCTTCTCCCACACAGACGAAGAAGAAGTAATACAAGTGTAAGAATTGAGTTTAAAATGGATTCTATTGGATAGCACTAAAATTCAAACACACTAAACAATCAGCAACTTTGTTTTATCCTCTCCTCATTTAAAAAGGCTATTGTCTTTGGAGGAGAAAAAAAAAGGTTATTGTAATCGTAAAAGTTGTCACACAGGATAATGAAAAAAATAAATCTAAGATTATATTAATCTAAAAAGACGCACCCTCACAAAAATATGCAAATCACTCACCAACGGGTAGCTTTCAAAGCTTCCACGAATGTGTCCAATCATATGCAAACATGAGATCGAATGTACATTTGACAAGAGTTATACCTTTGCTTCATCAATCAACTCAAGCACACGTAAAGTAGAACAAAAATGATTCCATAGTCAACTAGAGAAAGACTTGAAAAGTTGAAGCAGGATTCTTAACATCACTCGCAAAACTAAGTTCTGAACAAAAGTGCTCAAGTAGCCTACATTTTCTATTCTAAGGTACTGGTTAATATTACAAACAAATGACATGTAAAATCACAAGGGCAATTACAATTGAGGGTTAATGATATAGAATTAGTATAACAAAGAAAAAACCTTATATCCTATTCTCAATTAAGAGACCTGGCCATTGATAAGAAAATTCCAGCTGCAGATTCGTCTTAATTAAGAATCTATCAAATTTTGCCGTTACCATCAAACACTAAATTGAGGAACTGAAATGCGTTGCTTTCTCATCCAAGGTTAGCAACTGCTTCTGGACCGCACAACCGCTCCAACTCTTCCTGTTTAAAGCAATTATGTTCAGAAGATAAAATTTGAAGTCATGAGTTGAGACATGTTAACATATAAATTGCTCACAACAAAAAGAAATAAAGGGCCAATGCTTGTGAAGGCAGAATGGTAAGAGAAATCTACCTTGATAGAATTATTTTCTGATGTAAGCTTCTCGCATTCTTCAGAAAGTCTCTGAAGCTCATCTCTGAGAGTCTGATTCTCACCTCCCAGCGACTCCACCCTCTTTTGTAACTCTTCACACTCAGCCTGGTTGGTACAAGAAATGTAAAACACATCATTTTTTTTCTCTCTTGTAAATTGGTAGTATGAATATGCGTAGTCAAATAATATATCTTCTAGGCTCTATCCTCCAAATATGACACAATTAAAGGATACTTCTAGACTCTTTACTGACAAGGGTGCATGAAATAGATATTAGAAAGTCACCTGCTTGCGTAACCTTGACCTCCTAGCTGACTCTCGGTTCGACTGTTTCCTCTTCTGTCTTTTCAGCTCACGTTCATCCTACCAAAATCAAGCATAGCCATTACACTAGGTTCAAATGAGGGGAGCGGAAGGGAAGGGAGACAATAACTAATTTTACAGTAGTTAGTAGACTAATCAAATCAAGGCTTAATTTTAATCACACTTTTAGTCTCCTTCAGAATTTGATTTTGGTCCTTGTTTTTTTTTGCGCAAATTTGTTCCCTGCACTATTTTAATTGTACAATTTTGGTCCATTTGTTAGCTTGATGTCTAATATTTAATGGAAAATGCTAATATTAAAATAATAGGGGACCAAATTCACATAAAAAAATAGAGATACCAAAATCGAATTTTGATGATAGTAAAGAGACCAAAAGTGTAAATAAGCCTAACACCAATAAACTCAAGTATTTAAACAAAAGATAATTTAGTCAATAGAGTCTATTAACTCAAGTATTTAAGACCCCTTGTTTCCCCCCAATCCCCCTCCAACCAAGGCTTGGTCAGGTATAGGCAGCTAACATAAAATGCAATGATGGAAATATGATAATGGATGTCCATATGTGGGAACAAGATGTATTGTATCAACAAAAGCATTTCTTTTAAAATATATTAGTATACGTAATTACACAAAAGGATGTAAAATAATCGTCACACAAAGCAAAACATGCTCAGAACAATTTCTTCAAAAAACAACTGGAGGACTCGTACTTGTACCCATTGATCACCAAGGGCAACTCCCGGGGCACCAGGTTGATTATGTCTCATTTTTGCAGCTTCAGCACCACCAGACGACGCATTCCATAAGTCCATTCCGATGTTAAGATTAGTTGCTGGCATTGGGACAACAGGCTTTCCAGGCACAGAAGATTGAGAAATGGCACCAGCAGAATTGTTTTGTGCATTGGCTCCTGAAAAGTTGATGCAAATGTCAACTCACCTCAGCAATTGAGAAGGGAAAAAAAAAAGTTGATCATGAATGCATGTGATGCATACCATCAACAAGCATCAGGTCAAAGCTTCCCTTCTTGTTTGCAGCTGATTCCTATGGAGAAGTCATCAGACCAAAGCCAAAAACAGTTTAGAAAAAGATTGACATGTTTTTAATTAAACCATTTCAATTCAGACTTTAGCTGTGAACATCAAAAAACGACAGATAATTGTAAAAGGAAAAACAGGCTCCATTTAGATTTCAGCAAGGTTATTATTTTCAAAAGCGAGTGAAAGCACATTTACTAATAATAATCTGTTACGTACCTGTTGGTTAGTATTATCATCGCTAGCATTTGATGAACCCTCAGAACCACTTTCACCACTGTTTAATAATTTTTTAATGGAAATCCATATTAGAAATGCAAATTGAAGAGAAACTCAGAAAGAAACAACAAAAGATCTAAAATTAACCAGATATTTGCCAAACCTTTGCGATATGCCATCATTGCCTGAACCTGAGCCTGCCTTTCCACTTTCTCCTGCTTTGGAACCTGTATTTGCAGAAGTTCCTTTCAATTTTTTGGACGAGTCCCGATCTTTTCCATCAGCTCCCTTCCCTTCAATCTCTGTACTTTGCTGGACAATACTTGGAGTCTAGCATGATGATTAAAAAAGGAAAGATTGTGAATTAAAATGCCCAATTATGGTAAAGGTAGTGAACATACATAGTCGCCTACAAGCAGATGAGAAATTCATCCTTTTCTGCTCAGGCATAAGAGGCTTTCCAGGGATTAGAGAGTGAGCAAGTGGCTTACCACTGCCATGCTAGGATGAGCATAGATACTCCCAGGAGGATACATAGCTGGATATGGGACTGGAGTCCCATATGGCGGCATCAAAGGATGCTGGAAAAATTAACAAAATTGTAAATAAGAAGATTCACTTCTATAAAGTATAATAGCATATAATATCCCAAATTATGTACTACATTTACCTGGCTTCCCCATAAATAGGGATGGGGTGTTGGGGAAGCAACAGTTGAGGCAAAAAAGGGAGGTGGAGTGGCTCCAGGAGCATAATAGGCCTAAATAAGAAGCACATGCATTAGTTACCAACCTATATTCCCAATGAACCAATCTATCAAATATTCCACTACCTGCATGGAGCTTGACCAATCAGGATATGCAGGTGCTGTTGGTGTCTCCTGCTAAAGTAAACAGAGAAGATAAGGGGACGCGAGAGAAATGACAAGGAAAAGAGAAAAGAGCAGGGAGATAATAGGGAAAAAACCTGAGCTGCCGAAGATGCTTTAGAAGATTTAGCTGTACTCTCTTCCCCAGCCCCCATATATTTTAGTTCAGAATCACTCCCCTCTCAGAACCACAAAAACAAAACTACCTTTGATCAATTGCTGATATCTGTGGAGGTCATAAGATAAGGTTGAATAGATTCACATGTCAGAAAACACCGGAATACAAAATATATATTAGATGCCAATACACTTGTTAGACTAAATAGTAGCAACTATCAAATCTACTGCAAAATTATAATGTAAATGAGTTTAAAATATTATTCCGAGTGCTTCATTCACCAAAGAAATAAGTAATTAAGCATTGCTTTTACAAATGGAAGAAATTTACAACAAGGGGGGTGACCAGCCTACTATTCAATTGATGAAATTTGGATTTATTATTTATTTATTTATTTCCATCTACCTGTTTACCAGTTCTCTCTTCTCGCCAAACCCAAGCAGCCATTTCTAAGTTGGAAAATTGATGCTCTTGTAACTTAGCTGAATATCTTGAGATGATGATAACTTAGATGGATTCAACCATTAACTAGCAAAAAAATTGCTACACTGGATAAATAGCAAAGAACAAATCTTATTTAACTTTTTTCTTTGGTGGTAACAAAAGGGGTGTTTGGGGAGGGGAACGGTAAGCTAAAGTGAGGTAGAGTGACCTAGGGGTCAGGGATTCAATCTTAGGATCAGGCATCTTCAAAAATACTAGAGCAGTTGAGTGATTGAGTTATGCTCTTGATTAAATAGTACATACTACATAATGATTTTTTACTACAAACAGTATAGAGGAAGCTTAACTTCGCAATTCAAGAAACAAAGCTTCACATTTTTGCTTTAATAAAAAGAAGACTTTAATATATTCCCTGCAATACTGAGTCCTTAATGCATAACCATAATTTAACTAATGGACAAGAGATAATGAACTTGTATCCTTGCATGCAATACATTTGACGATTTCGGTTCCAGTTCACATCATGAAAGACGAGACGAGACAAGATAAACATGTCCAGATGCCCACAAGTAATTTACCTTGAATGCAGCAGAAAGCAATAGACAGAAGGATAACATTATTCAATTATGCATATATTTATATATTTATGTGTTTTTGTATATTCATAAGTGCAATTTCGGATAACATTATTCAGTTATGCATATATTTATATATTTATGTGTGTGTGTATATTCATAAGTGTAATCCATAGTTATCTTTATCAATCTCGGATAGCGATGCGTAGCGGCCAACTCCAGAAATACCAGAATGACCTCTATTTTAAATGTTGTAATAGGAACTACAAATATATATCCTACACACATAAATAATCAAAACAAAACAAAATACCCAAAATTAAACAAATGCATGATAAATAATGAGTCAGTTTACACACACACCCCATCAACCTAGGAGCAATAAGGACACAATAATGAAGTCAGAAAATATAATATATTTGTGAAATTAATAGAAAAAGAACACAAATTAGATAGAAATGAGCAGAATGCAATCTAGGAAGTCTAAAGGAAGAAGAACATAACTCATAAAAAAAGAAAAGTTTCAAAGTGTGAAGGAACAAAGGACAAAAAGAGGTAACATGTGGAATATATACCCAACAAAACCATGAACAACAGTACTCCAGGAGTAAAAATGGTTTTTGAAAATTATACCATGATAGCACCTCTATAGCGCACGAAAAGCCACTATCTTAGCCACTATTGTGGCCACGATGGCTACTATTGAATACAACTTCACTATCTGAATCTCACAGCAGTCCAGGGCCACTCCATTCCAAATCTCTGCTATAGCACACTATACACTATTGTGTCCAGAATGAAGGTTATTATGTATCAAGTGACAATCGTGTTTTAGGTCACCTAGTGAGGCTTATTCAAATCTAATATATGCAATTGTAATTCTTGGCTACAGCTTTGTTAGATGGCACAAATTAAAACCAGTATTTTATTATATTATATTATCACCTTGACATCATCGCGATGCTCTTCGATTTTCTGGATCAATCTATTATTCTTTTCAGAACAGAGTGAAATGGAAACAGCACAGTTCAAGACAAATATATATATATATATATATATATATATATATATATATATGTATGTATGAAATGTCCCTCTCAGGCTCTCAGCTATATAATTATTTATTTTTTAAAATTCATATTTTAATCTTCACTAAACCTACTCAAACAAAGGCAAAAATTCCCCTTTACGCCTAGGATCTTATCAATGAGATGATGTTATATTTTTACCCTACATGATAATTCCCTTCCTCTTTTAGATCCACAAACCAAACCAAAACTTTTAACCCCATATATCAAAGATAAATCTTGGTAAAATTGGTGAAAATCGCAGAAAGCATAATAAGCATTAGTACCAAGCAAGTCCCTTTAATAACCTTGTTTTTCTTTTAGAGAATGCCACAGACGCACAGACATACACAAAAAAGTTACTTTCCTCAGCAAGCAATAATTACAAACAAAACAATTCAGATTACATCGAAATATTTTATCATTCACCAAAAAAGATTTTATCTAGTATTTATTTTTTATTTACCAGCTAGCTCTTAAGAACTAAAGAATAAACTAATTAAAGAATAAAAACAAAACCAAACGAAGTACTAGAAGCAGAAAGAGCAAGAAATCACGTTACAGAAAATTGGAAGAGTAAGAGATACATAAATAAAAGAATAGTATACTAATTAAGCAAAGCACAAATTTCAAACACGGATCTTGGAGCAATTGGTATTTAGTAAATTCACAGAAGAAGAAGAAAAGTAGAGAGAGAGAGAGAGAGAGAGAGGAGAAAGAAAGAGCCTGACCTATTTTCATGGCGTTGAGAAAAAGGGGTGAGGTGGAAGTCCAAGTGGGATGGGACAAAGCGGTTTTCAAATTTCTTAAGTCAATAATTCCACACTATGCTTCTTTGGTTTGATGTGGTTGCAGTAGTAGTTGTTGTACTATTGCTATAGAAAAAACCGAAGCAACTCTTCTTGTGTTGTGTTTGAGTTTGAGATTGTTCTTCTGAAGGTAGAACGGTAACAACAGTAAAATGCTGTTTTCTTATTTTCCACAAACTTATTTCTGTGGCTGGTGTTGTGTTGGAAACTCTACCAGCGTGGAAGGAACTTAGTTGGAAGTTTTGTTGTTGAGTTGAGGGGTTGAAAATTGAAATTGAAACCAAGCACGAGAGAGAGAAAAAAGCAACACAAGGAAAGTTGTGTGAGTTGGATTGGGTTTAGGGCTTCGGGCGTGACACGTGCGAAGAAGAGGGTTACAGCTGTGGGCTGTCCATGTCTCACTGGATTAGGTTTGAGACATTGCAAGTTTCGCGATGACTCATCTGACAACTATGTGCTTTTGTGGATAACCTTATTTAATACTTTTTAATCCAATGCACCATATTACTAGGTTACTTGTACCATTTATTATTTATTATTATTTTTACCGTGGAATTTATAAGAATTTTTTTATCTTAAATTAAGATTAATCTTTATCGTAATTTGTGACTACACACAATATGATATTTTTCTATTGACATAATTTATTTATATCTAAAAATTAATTAAAATTTGAATCTTGGACAATCTTTTTTTATTTGAATAAAAAATCAATGATATTTCTCAATTTTTTATTAGATCACAAATTTCTTTCACTTGTAATAAATGTTATTAATTCAAAATAATCTGTACACAATAAAATAAAAAATTCCTAAATAAATCATTCTTATTCATAAATAAATTACCTGCACCACTTTAATTATTCTACATGCATTAATATATACCATTTATATTCTCCGACTTCCGCATCCCTTTTCTGTTTGGTTCCTTGCCTCCTGTTTCTATGTCACTAGTATGTCTGTAAATTATACGGAATAAATATTTATTTTATGCTACTAAGATTTATAATTTATCCTCTGAAAAAAGATTTATAATTTATAGGAAATAAATAATTCTAAATATATGAATTATATTTTGATTAAAAAGATATAAATAAATACTTTTAACTAGCAAATTATATTTTAAATTTATGATAAATCATTTATATTATAATATATTATTATTTTTAATTATTTCTTTTAAAAAAAATATTCTAATTCAAGTTAAAACTAAATTGAATGTGATAGATAGAAAAAGATAAAAAAAATATATATATTAAACTATTTTACTTTTCAAAGCACTATTTAAATTATTTTAAGGACAAAAAATAAAATAAAAACAAACATAATTTGTAGGGACTAATATAAATATAAAAAATCAATCATAAAAAAATCAAAAATATTTGTAAGGGTAAAAAAAACACTAAATTATAAGAATTAAAATGTATTTTAGCCTTCAAAAAGAGAGCGAAATTTAATTTAGTTTTTTATGTTTCTTTTTTCAAAATTAATGGGATATACGGATAATGTAAGATATTATAATTTTTATTTTCTATTTTTAATCTTATTTATTTGAGCTCCAAAGAAATGGAATTTTATACTCTAGCTCTCTCTCACACTAAACTTACAAAAGATTCAAATTATTTAGTGAAAACTTTACATAAGATGCAAAAGTTACAAAGAATCGAGATAAATCACTTAAATATGAAAATCTTTAAAAAAAATCTAAAAATAGTATAAAATGTATATTTTTAAGTTGTAGGAAACAAGTCATCGTCAACACTGTCAAACCATCATTAAGTGCTAATTATAGAATTTCTACCGATGGGTCGGCGTTAAGTAAATCATTGGATGTGCTTGTAACTAAAAATGATTTTGGAAAATTCAAACAATTGTTGATCTTTTTTTTATCGACAAATGTTAGTTTTGTTGGCATAGGAAATCAAATTTGCTATCTTTCTATCTTTTCATTCTCCATTAACCACTCAATCCACCTTATATCTTTTACAATAGTTAATCGTTGTCCCTCTTCATTAAGAGTTAGAGCCTTGTTAGGGTGTCTCATCGCATAATGACGACATTGTCACCAGACGGTGGGAGCTAAATCCTTGATTTCTTGTAGTATTTCATATGTTTTGTGAGTATTTGCATAAAACGTTTTCTATCTATAAAATTTCAATAATTACAAATTTATACTATTTTTTATTTTTTATGCAATATTTCTTATTGTTTTTTGTATTCAATTCCCTAAGTTGGTTTGATGAATCTCCATAAGTTGGAGATCCACCACAACCCAAACTTACATATTAATATGTCCTTATGCAAAAAGAAAAAGAAAGAAAGAATCAAGTAATTTTGGAAATTAAATCTACCATTGAGATATGGATTAATTTCATAGTTGAACAATTGGAAGTAAGATTGCAAAGCATCAATTAACATTTCAAATAACTTTGAGTTAAATAAATGATAAACAAATTATCTTGGTAAATAATAAAACACAAACACAAGCTTCAAAAAATATATCAAACTTGCCAAAAACAAAAACAAAAATGAGTTTGTAAGATTTGCAAATATGAAATAAGAACTTTGTTTCATTAAGGAGCCACCCATTGATAATGAGAGTGAAGGATGAGATTAGGGTTTGAGAGTGAGAATATAATTGATTTTCTTGCACCATTATTAGAGCTCCTTCTGTATTTAATTGCAAAAATAAAAGAAGTGACAACAAGACCAATTTTGGTTTTGGAGATATGATGAGGAGAAAAAAAATGTGAGTGTCATATAATGCATTTGGAAGTATGCAGGAGATCAAATCAGAATCATTTATTTTAAAAAATGAGTACTATGTACAAACATGTTGCACAAGGTATACATACATACATATATATATATATAACTGCTCATTTTCTTTAGTGATTATGTTTGAATGCACACATAAAATAAGAAGAGAAGCAATATACACATAAATTTTGGATCAACTGACACAAATTATTTTAATTTAACTAATAGTTTTGAACTCAAACTTTAAGTAGTTAAGTTAAATATTTGAAAGTAAGGGCATAAATGAGAATAGTTGAGTCAAATACTTGAAGTTTCTTTAGGGTTGAATTGTAAAAAACAATGGACTGATGAAGTTTGACTCATTTATTTAAGCAATCTTAACCAAAAACTTGAACATAACTTGTTTAACTCATTTATAATTTAGTTATTTTTACTTTTAAGAAAAAATTTCTAAATTATTTTTAATTAATCAATTTAGTATTTAATAAACATTTAAAACTAGATAATAATCTACAAATAGGAATATGTACTTAACACGAGATATGTGAAATTCAAACATTTTATACTATCACGTTTTTGTAATATAATAAATAAAAAATTCACAAATAACTAAAATATTATTTATACTCACTTGAAAGGCACATGGCTTGCGCAAAAAAGGAGAAATTCATTGTGAAAACAAATGACTATATTTAATCATTACATTATGTATGATGTATGCTATAACGATAACTAAAATGTCAATATTGATTTATATAAGTGGTAGTAACTTGTACTTATTAATCAACTCATAAAAAATGTTGGAAAGATAATATCCATCATGTGTGCATTTATGATTTCGACAAAGATTAGTAAGTATCTTTGACCGTGGATACTTTGTATCAATACCATGGTTAGAAAAAAAAATGACGACTAAAGTAAATTTATGAGAAATTTAAGTAACAGTTAATTGAAATCACTTTATATTTAAAGGTATAAATAACAAATATCAATTCATATTACCTTTAAATATTTTCTTATTAAATATTTATGATCGTATAAAATTTAATGTTCAAATAAGACAATAATCTTTTTATATAAATTGAGAGTGATCTTTTATATTCAATAATATTTAAATGAATAATGAATTTAAGTACTCATAGCAATGTTTTAAAAACCGGACCAACCCGCACCGGACCGACCGGGTCGGTCCGACCAGTCGGACCGTGAACCGGGGACTAGGCCGAGTCGGGTGCATGTTTGGATCGGCTGTATTATCAACCCGCTTTAGTCCGTATGAACCGGTCGGGTTGTGGTCGACCCGCTGACCCGCCAACCCGGACCGGGTCAACATTTTTTCAGGTGTGAAGCTTGTTTCCAAACCTTTGATGGCGGTCACCCTCGGATTGCAGATCATTGCGAAGAGCACTGTGAATCGCAAAGAGATGTCTATGGCGGAGAGAGAAGAAGGAGAAGGCCGTAAGCAACTGCTCGACGGTTCCACTGAACGAAATGTCATCTTCAGTCTCGATCTTCATCGCGCAACACTCCAACAGCAAAGCTCGAACTCTCGAAGCCTTCATTGTGTCGTTTTGAGGGCCACTATCTAGCGTCGTGCCGTAGTACAGGTAACAAGGATTTTGGGGGAAGCCAAACGATTTTTCGCGTGTGTGGGGGTGGGGGGTGGGGCGATAACAAGGATTGGGGGGAGGGGTTTCGTAAACGACAATTTTGCGTGTGTGGGTATGGTTTGTTTTTTTATATATTTTTTTGCTTTCTTATCTTATGGTTTAGGACTTTGTGCTTCATCTATTTTTAGTTTTATTGTTTGTTGTTTTTTTGGGCACATAAAATTTGTTTTTGGAATATTTATAAATTGTTAATAATATGAATATATAATAAAAGTAAATTTAGTGTAAATATGAGTTATTAAGTGAAAATAAGTTATTGGGTGAGAATTAACATTTTATGATTTTGTATTGATTATTTTGTTTCTTGAATTAGTTTATATTTATAATCTTTATTACTTGTTTTTTTGAATTTGGACAATGATAACTTTTACATTTTTTTATCTAATTTTCTATGTTATGGAATAATATTAATTTATGAATTTTTTAAATATTTTAAGACATTGTCATATGGGTCAATCAGTAACCCACCGGTTCAACCACTGACCGAGTCATACGGGTCAATCAGTGATCCACTGGTTCAACCATCGACCGAGTCATGCGGGTCAATCAGTGACCCACCGGTTCAATCAATGACCTAGTGACCCAGTACTTTGACCGGATCGATTACCAAGTCGGTTTTCAAAACTATGACTCATAGTTTGGAGGAATTTTAAATTGCATAAAATCTTATGTATGATATATTTGTTGATTTTTATAATGAATAATTTAAAAATAATACATGATTTTTATTGTTGATAATGTAATTTTTTCCACTTATAGTATAGAAATTAAGGTTGATTTAAATATCTAAATATTTTAAATTTATCTATATTATAAGATTTTCCATCTATAAAGAAGATTTATGATATTTATTATCAATTTTAATTAGCATTAAAATGTCAACATTAATTGTTGGTTCCATTTATCAATATAAATGTAAAGTGTCACATAAAGCTTATTTAACTTAACAGGTTACGCATGATTTGTAGTTATTATAAATTTCTTGATACTTCTCTTTTATTTTTATGGATTAAAACAAAAAAAAAATGTATGATGTCATATCATTCTATTTATCAATTATTATTATTTAATTTTTAAATTATTAATATTAATAATTCTTTCATAATTTAATGAGAAATTTTGAAAAAAAATTAAAAATATTAATTACTACATCATTAGTATTATATATATATATATATATATATACATTCTTTAATAATTCAAGTAACGATGAAAACACAAGTTGCATTAGTTGTTTACCATGACTACAGTTCAAATATCATACATTTAAATCTTGTTAGTGGGGATATAAATATGAGCAGAGTTATTTATGAATTATTTTAGTTTCACTTGGTAAATGGATCAAATTTAAACATTAATTACAAGTTTGACATTAATGGCTTGTAAATAACTTAAGTATTTAAATTGAAGATGAATATTTTATTAGTCTGTGTTATTTATATATTTATTACAGAAATATGTAAAATATTTTTTGAGAACGGTAAAATTAATTTTGTGCTCTCCTTTTGTAGTAGTTAAGAAATTACGAATTTTTATTTATTGGATTATGAAAATGTAATAATATTCTAATATGTTTGAATTCCACATATCATGTGTTGAGCACATATTTGTCTTTCTAGATTTTCATCTAGTATTAAAATATTTCTTAAATGCTAAATTAATAAAAATTTAGAAAAAATCCTAAAAAAATTAATAATTGAGTTATAAATGAGATAAATAAGTTACCTTTAATCTTTATTTTCTAAAATATCAAACTCAAACTTATAATTGGCAGGAGTCAAGCTTGAATAACATAACTTTTTTTATAAGTCAAAGCCTAAATGTTAAGTACTCAGCACGTCTCATTTTGTTTATATCCTTGTTGAAGTCATTAACTTAACAAAATAATTATTTTTTAAGGATGACCTACCTAACTTATGTTTGAAACAAGTGGCGACGAGGACTTGATCGTGGAGAAGGAAACATTTCTCACTAAGTGTGGTTTCAAAGTGCACATAATTCACTAGAGGGAGGTGATTGGGAATTTGGTGGTGGGTGAGGTCCATGGGGATGGAGATAACAAGAGGGTTCTTGGGGATTGAAGGTGAAGAATAAAGGTGTCTGAATTGACGGGTTTTCTTTTTCTTTTTCAGTTGGGCAGCTATAATTGCTTGTTTTTGCTTGGAGATTTGGGTAAGTGAGGAAAACGTGATGGTGATTGTGGTTTCGAAAAAGATGAGCAGGTTGGTTGAGAACCAGGGTCCTTGCTTCCGATCGTAATTTTCCTATGACAATGGTCATAAGGTAAATATTTATATGTCACGAGAATAAAAAAAGCAGGTTGTGGTTGAGAATGATAATTTTTAACTTTTAAAAAACTTATAAATTTTACTCCAATTATTTTTCATTAATAAACATGAAAATTAAGGATAAAATTTGTAAAAAATAAAAATTGGAAGTAAAAAATACAATTATATTAGGAGTAAAATGTGCAAAATTAATTTGTGTGGATAAAATTTGTCAAAAATTAAAGAAAAAAACTACAATTAAGCCATATATATATATATATATATATTTATTGAAGTACCAAACTAGACCAAAAATCTCTTAATAAAAAATGCTTCCTAAAAATAAAAACAGAACACCAATCAAATACTCTTATATTCTCATAACATTTATTGATAAAAAAATATTCTCAAAATATTTTTTTCAATCATTTCAAATAAAACATAAAAAATAGAAATATTTAACATTTTAATAACTTAAAATATTTTATCCGTACTTTCTCTTCAATAATTAAAACTGTTATTACTTATTACAACATCAAGAGATTTTGATGTTAAATTAATAAGAAGGCATGTTACGAGTAAAATACTATATGTTTATGTATAAAGGGTTGATTGTTTTTTTTTCTCCGTAATCAGTTTTTATTTATTTATTTTGTACTTGGTGAAGCGTGACGGTAAGTATTTTTCATTGTTAAAAATTATATAAAAATTAGAAAACCTCTTCAAATATGTAACTGAATTTAATCCAAAAAATCTACAAAATAGTGCTTTATTTGGCAATAAGGCCCATCATTTTCAAGAAAAGGCTCTCTGAAAAAGAACACAAACTCAATAAGGAATTTCTTCATTATTACATTCCGGGGAAAAATTGAACAATCCGTTGTTATCTTGGAAAGATAAAGTTACCAGTTGAAGTTCGAATTCAATGTACTGATTAGCTACATGACTAGCCCGATGCCATATATATCAAACGAATAAATTTTTTCTTTGACTTTTATGCGCTTATTTTCCTCCATAAAGGAAGGGTCCTATCATATTAGGATATAGGGTATGTGTTCTCAAAACACAAAGAATTATTGAAGATCAAATCCCTATTTAATAACTATATTATTTATATAATCCCCTGGTTCTATGAGAAGTGATAAGTTATGGAAAAAAGAAGGCACATTTATAATATATATTAAAAATTATATCGTAAAAAAAGTTTGAATTTCCTACATGTCGAAGGTGAGACTATTTTTTCTCCAATAAACTAAATGATACTATTTATTAAGTGAAGTCAAAATGCAAATTATATATGACCATGGCATATACACACTACTAACTTGTAAGCTTCCAGAGGAAGCAATTTAATTAGATAATTAAAATTCAAATTATTTAGAAAATGCCAATTAAGCTTTCTTGAGGTTTCAAATATACAGATTAATCCATTCCATCCCATTGATGTAATGAGTCTCTGGAATGTATAACACATCTCCATCATCATATTCTTCCACCCTAAACTCTCCAAGAAATGGTGGGTTCACAGCTTCTTCCATTGACTGTGAGGAACTGGAGTTGTTGCTTGGGGCTTTTTCAGCACGCTCTAGTAGCTGCTCAATCTCCTTCTTTGCTTCCAAAAGCTGCTCCTTGAGCTTCAACACCTACCAGAAAAAAAATGAAACATTATATTTTTTCATTTTTTGATGAATTGTGATGCCATTATATAAAAGGTTAATTTCTTTATTGATAAAGGTTTCAGCAATTTTTTTTGGGGGGGGGGGGGTTCATTAATTAAGATGCAGCGTATTTGAACACGTAATGTGCATTCTTAGAAGTGCGCATTAAGCAATGTCTAATGTCAGCTCACAAAATATAGTACAGACTTTATCCAAGGCCGAAAGACAAAGGCTTTAGTACATTCATACACTAAGGATATATGCTTTTTAATTTGTGTTTCATGTCAAATCATTTGCCAATGTCTTGTTCAGAAAAACTTGTCATTTAGCATACAATAATCTTCTTCTAAAACAATTTTTCGAAAATGTTTTTCTTAGATTTTTTAAATTTTTGTGAAGTATTTTTAATATATTAAGTGATACATGAAGATAATAATATAATTATATACTAACGACTTTTAGCCTTTTAGAACTAAAGTAGCACTAGACTGTAAAATATAAAAAAACCACACAAGAAACATGAATAAACTTGCCCAAAATTGCCCTTATTGTTGTGAGAAAGAAAACAACACAGCTTAGACCGTGTTCGACTACCAAAGCCATCAGATGGAAAACGAGTCTTACTCAAACTCATGGTTTTCACAAACTATCCCCCCCAACAACAACACCACATTGTTTTAAGTACAAGAATGTTATAGGCCAATAATAATTATAATAATAATGAAAAGCTATATAGAAAGAAATTAATTAGGTGAACCTACCTCATTCTCAAGATGACATTTGTCGAGCATAGTGGTTTCATGAACATTTTTAAGATTGGAGTACTCTTCCTCCAATTTTTGAGTCTTCCAACGAGAACGTCTGTTTTGAAACCACACCGCAACTTGTCGAGGGTCCAAACTAAGCTCCAATGCGAGCTGGTCCTTCCTTTCAGACTCAAGTTTATGTTCATTGGTGAAATTTCGCTCAAGAAGACTAATTTGCTCTACGGTGAGCTTTCTCTTCTTGGTGATGATGGTGCCATTTTCTCCTCCTCTATTCTTTCTATTTCGCTTGTGCCTTGGCTTATTATTTTCCCCTATAGCATAGACATGAACAAATTAATTTAAATTAAATTAAGAAGGGTGTTCAATTTCATGTCAAAGATACAAATGAATCGAATCAATATACACTAAAAAAAATGTTAAAAGTTTCCAAAAGTATATGGATGAAGACCTTGTTGAGGAGTTACTTCAGTGAATGCACCACCAGGGTATAGCCAAGGGAAGAGCTTCATATGGTCTTCGATAAGTTGATGATTCATGGTGTGGTGTAGATGTATTATGTATAACTCTCTCAAGATGAGGGAGATGTTCTACTTGAAAGAGTGAAACGTCTTTGGAGAGACAACATACAATACTACCATATATTTATAAGGAAAATGATAGGAGTATCCAATTAATCACTCAAGTTGTGTATTTGAAGAAGACAATATGATGCCCCCAAGTTGAGTTAAAATTGCAAGTTAGTGCCATTGCATGTAGTTTTTTCTTTTAATTAATTAAGAGAATTTGTATTTATAAATTTCTTGTATAAGTAAATTTAAAATAGAAAGCAAAATGAAAACACATGTAATAAGATTATCCGTGTATAATAATAGGATGCCTACTCATATTGAGTCCTTCTGATTTAATAATTTGCAAATGAACGACCATAATGAATACAAAATGTATTAATATTGCAAGATATGCTAGTAGCTAATGCTGTGGTGTTTGCATATATAATGTTCGATTTTTTTGTTTTAGCAAAACTAATTTGATTTGTTTTTTAATGAATTCTCATTGCAATTTTTTGGGAAAAATTGTTTTTAATTATGATTCATTTTATGTTTACATTCAACTCACGTTAAGTAAAATTCAGCAACAATCCATAATCTTACCTCAAGATCTTATCTATACTCACTTTCTATGGCGGACAAAATTTTATAAATAAAATCAGGTGCTCAGAGTTTTGCATTATCAAATTTGTTTTTCTCTACATAATAACACACTATCAATTTGAGTGAGTGAGTGTATGAATAACAAAGCTGAAGTTGGATTCGAATTTGAGTTAGACTGACTAGAGATACAACTTATATCTTATTTAATTTTTGTTGTTTAATTTAAATGTGTTATTTAATTGTATGGAATGTTTACATTAAAATATAATTTCATAAACATATAAGTGGTATTCATATATCGCTGTGTCATAAGACTTCCTCGAATAAACAATTCAAAAAGAAATAGATTACAACATCGCGAAAAGAAGATTAGCCATACAGATATTATATTTCCTTCTTTTGTAGAAATATGGATGATGGGGTTGGGACCCCAAAGCTGACCTAGACCTTAATAAACAATGAGACACTGTTACCCTTTGGATTTTTTTAATATATATTTGAGAATTTGTATTTATATAATTTCTTTAACAAAATGTCCAGATGGTGTTCTCTTTTGAGTTATATTATTTTTATATAATAATATATAATATATACAATTTTGGCTATCATACAACACTTTGTACAACTATATTTTCTCTCTCTATATCTTATTATAAATTAACCATCTTATTTCAACTTCTCTCTTTTCTCTTTCTATTTTTCTTTTTATACAGTACAATTTCTCTTCACTTTTATATGTTCGATCCCCTAAAAAAATTCCATATCTTGCAGCTAAGCCAACCTCATGTACAGCTTAGCTCTATGGCGGCTTTGTGGTTTAGGCTATATGTATGGCTCGAGAAGAGTGAATATAATTTTAGATTAATGTTTGAAAAATATTGGAGAATTTTTTTTTAGAAATACTGTTTAGTTTACTCATGTTTATATTTTTTTCTTCAATAAAAGAAGATAGGAAACCCTAAAAAAAAGAGATAGGAAAAGAAAGAGAAAGAAGTGTGAAGTAAGATAAATGATTTTGATTGTAAAATTATATTAATTTGTATCTGTTTTTGCCTTGGAAAAAGAAAGAAATAATTGGAGACAAGGAACATGAAAAGAAGATGACAAGCTAGTTAACAGAGAAGTAAACAAGATAAAAAGAGAGATAGTGGATCCCACGCAAATTTTATTCTCAACGCATTTGAAAAGAAAGCAGAAGAGTTAACTTGTTTTTTTTCTTCATAAAAGGCAACATGCACAGTATGGTATAGTAGTACCAGTGCCAAAACGTGATAAAACTAAGGTTAATTTTATTTTAATTAATAAAATATGCTTAAAAATAATAATGAAATAATTAATGATGATAATATCATAATATAAATTTCGTATTTTTTAATGGATATAATTATGTATTTATTATTTTTCATTTTTTGTATAACCAAAACGGTGAAAAGATAATTTATTCTTTTTTCTCTGCTTTCATTTTCTTTTATATCACGTAACTTAAAATTTTCTGATTAGTTTTTTTCTTTTCATTTTGTTTCCTTTTTCTCTTGTCTTCACCGCATCCCTCCTTCCAACCCCAGTCAACTAGTATTAGACAAAGATATTTGTAATGTCATCATTGTTGACGTGGCACCTACCTCGTGAATACCTTCATTGAAAAATGGAAATGCATGAAATTAAATAAATCAAATTAATTTAATTAAAGAGGATGCAATAATGTAAATGAAAAGTGATTGGATAATGCAAGGAACTATAAATAGAAGTAGTTAATTCAAAGACAGAAAATTGACAAGAATATAAAACAAATGTATTGAAATTGCGTGAGAACAAACACGTTACGTATTTAACCAGTAGTCATAGTTGATCATAGTGTGGCATTAATTTTATGTAAGCGTTTCAATTAAGAAAAAAAATGGATACCTTGATTCCTTATTTATAGATTATTTTTCCCTAACGGTCAAGAAAGAATGGAAGATGAGAAAAATTGGGGTGCAATTCCCTCAATTAACTAAATTAATATTCTAACATACTAACCTATATATAAAAAAAGTGTACCTTAATGAATATATTTATATGATTCAGTTATCTATTAATCATGTTAAATTTTATAATGATAAGTAATTTTTTGGGTAAACTCAAGTATCCCTTATCATGAATTAATGACTAATTATTCAAGTTTCAATATATATTTTTCATATACACAAATCAATGATTCAACATTTCATCACTTAATTAAGAAACATGATTCTCTATCATGCAACTGATGCAAGCATGTCATACGTACCAACAATAATAAACAATTTACTTTTACTAAAGTTAATTTTATTCTCTCTTTTTTTAAACTATGGTGCAAAACAACCAAACAACAACTTGAACAACCGGGTGGGTCATCCATGATCACCAACTTGTATTTTCTTTTACATTTTTCTTCTTCTGAGCTTTACCTTAGTCTTGGCCTCTATCTGCAAAACAAAACTGAGTAAGACTTGGCCACAATCTAGTCAACCTTTTATGGAATATTTGAAAATCAATGCTCAATGCTAGACAAGAAATGAAAGCATGTCCGCTTTGTCTGTCCTTCCTTATGTTAGTGTTATCCATCTCTATCCTAATATGTCGCCATATACGGGTGAGCTAGCTTAAAGCTATAGCTAGTGGGATTGAACTGGATTTGCGAGAAATATGAAAAGTTTGTCTCACATTCTCTTGCTTTCCAATATCATATCCATGACCATTTCTTCATGATACATTTTCTTTAGGTTCTTCTAATTAAGGTCATATCATCATTTTCTCTAATAAATGCAAGGATCCAAACAAGCTTATCTTTCAAGTTTGAAGGCATATTAGTACTAGCTCTATCCATCATCACCTTTCTATCCATTAGGCATTAGCAGCCAAAAGATTAAATATTAAAGCAAAAAATATTAAACAAAACAATGAATAAAACAAAAGGCTCTATCCTACTATACCACTTGTAATTACTGAATATCTGAGTTTTCCAACGTTTCTTTCTTTGATGGAGAAAATTTTTCGTGTTCTTTAGAAATAAGCTTTCTACGAATAATTATTCTCCATTTATTAAAGAAATTGATTCCGCTTTTTTGGCCAAGTTTGCTTGTAATTTCAATGAAAATAGGATCTTTCTTCTTCAAATAAACATTGTCCACTTCTTTGTCTATTCTCTATAGTTTATACTTCTTTCTCCTTGTATTAAATTTTAAACATTTTATTTTATTTTAATATAAACTTGTTTAGACTTTACATGGGCTAATGTTACATTTTTTATGTATTCTTAAATTTAATCTTTTTGTACAAAAGCTTACCGTTTATTATAAAAAATAAATCAGTATCTTTAAAACGTTGTTAAGAAATTCAATAAAAATATTTATTATTTATTAAAATGTGAAATCAAAAAGTACTAACTTTTAAGTGTAGTTAAAAAATACTTAATTTAAAGAAAACTAGTAATTTGTGAAAGTCGAAAAGTTGTGGACAGGGAGTTGAGGTCGTAGAGTCGGTGTTGTACAAGCATAAGAGAGGCACATGGGTGTAACCTAAAGGCCTAAAATGTGTGTCATTGTCCTATGTGGACTTGCAGGAACCACTTATTCTATCCACGTCCCACGCGTAAGCTTGCTATTGATTCATCATACCATACTGGGTGTTGAGATTTGAGAAGCGTTCTCATTAGTCCAACTACTTAGACATGCCCTAACCATTCAAAGGAATATCACTTTTTTTTTTTTTTAACAACAAAAACAAGATACTATAGCAAGCATTTTTTTATTTTTTTAAAACATATTAAAATAAAGTACATAATATGATGCATGCGCTCGCAAAGAACAAAATGCTTAACAATTACTACATTTGCTTTTGTCAATTTTCTATAATGCTTAAACCTATGTGTTAATGTTGTCCATTAAACATTTAAGCTCAAATTCTTTTAAGTCTTGAATTTTTTTCCTAACGATAATTTCAATTTATTGAATTAAAAGACTAATCTCACTTGTGATATTATAATTGTTATTAATTTTAAAAAAATTGCACAGCGAGAATCAAACATAAAATTCTTTACTTAATAAATCCTCTTCACATATATGAGCGTAAGATATTTAATCATTATATCAACTCATCAAATTTTTAATTAAGTCTTTGAGTCTAATTTTGATAGTTCTGAGCCTAAATTTTTCTAGACGGTTAGCTATTTAGGAATGAGTTCAAATAGGAGTTTTGAATTAATTATTAAAGCAGTCAATTATTTTACTACACATGATTAAATGACATCACTATATATTCTACATTCACTCTTTATATATCGTCAATGAAAGGAAAATTTGGATGCCCTAGCTATATCCATAAGCCCCGTGATAATGTGAAAAACCAACATCCACAAAATGCGTGTATAAGCGAATTTGCAGTTTTTTCTGAAGAGGAGTTATATATACAAGATTGAAATTTACCTATTATGGTTAAAGTTCCTTTTTCAATAATCATCTAAGACAAAGATGCTTTAGTCAAAACAAGTGAAAAAATATACTCTATTACTGGTAGAACGAGGCCGGGTTCAATGCATAATACGAAGAAAGATAGAAAGTGATGAAGGAGGAGAATCTGTCAAAAGTGTCAGGAGCTAAGGAACACTGATTAGGATAGACTTTTGTATACATTTTCCAAGCACCCAGTACACGTATCGTTTTCAAACCAAAAGTAAATTTTTGGGCTTTTCATTTTTCCATTTCTAAGGAGAAAGGTGGCATTCTGGTGTACAATATTAGAGTATTATTTTAAGTGAAATAATTAAGATAAGAGCTTGCAATACATATATATATATATATATATATATATCTTATTCCAAAAAATATTTTTTTAGAATTATTTATTATTCTCATCATTCATTTTTTTAAGATATAATGATTAAGATTAATTGCTTATTATAATTATTAAATCTTAAAAAAATAAATAATAATGATGAAAAATAATTTTATTCTTAGATAAGTGAATTTGGATTATATATATATATATATATTTCAACTTTACTAGAGTTGATTATATTAAAATAAAGATAAATGTGGTACAATGTAATAAAGTTGACAAATTAACAGATATTTTGTTCACATTTTTCAGTCACATAGTACACGTCATTTTCAAGCCAAAAGTAGTAGGTGTTTTTGGCTTCTGTTTTTTTTCATTTCTAAGTGGGAAAGCATGGGATTATTTTATGGTAGTACAAGTAGACATGGTTGTTTTAAGTGAAATAAGATAAGATCATGAGAGCTTGCAAAACAAGATATGCATAGTTAATCATATTAAAGTATTAAAGCAAAGATAAAATTAGGGGTACATATATAGTGTTGAAAAATCAAGGATAAGGATGAAGCCAATAGAGCCAGGGTGAAGTAACAAAATGAGGAGAGAGATTGGGAGACAAAGAGATTTGCTCCAGTTATGTATGCTGGCAACTAGAGGTTCCGTGCTTACTTTAAATTTGTTAAAATGGAAAGGATATACTAAAGAAGATACGCGTGGCACAGATTAGATTCATTGAGTGCAATCTTAACTTTGATTAAACTAATATTTAACTTTAAATTTCAGTTAACGGTTACAAAAGCTTTTAAAAAATTGTGTCATGTTTATCCCAACAGGCCAACACCTCTTTCACTTGTTTCCATCTTCCAACTTTCATTTAGTTTGCTTAGTATTATTCCGATTGAGATTTTCAGTCATACATTACTAATCAAATTAACTGCACTTCCTTGATTATGGAATACGTATGAAATATTGTTCTTAATTTCCACATTCCAGAATCTGAATGCTTGTGTGAATAAATTAAATCTAATCTTAAATATGAGTTGCTAATTGCTGTGATTGATTTTTTCCTCTCTATTTTTGGCTAAGAAAATTATCAGCACTAATAGTGGTCCCGCACTTATTTAATTCCATTCTTGCATAAATTAAGTGTTAAAATGTAATTTTTGTCTCCTTATTTTTAAAAATTTATGATTTTAATCTTTTTATTTTTTAATTAAGACATTTTATCTTTTATTTTTAAAAAAATTCATAATTTTAGTTTTACTATTTTTTAATTGAGACATTTCTTACCCATTTTTAAAAAATTTGAAAATTTTTAGTCCTCTTAATCAATTTTAGAAATTTCAAACTGGTTGACTTTGTACTTTTTTAATTATTTTTATGATAAATTAAGCTTATTAGTAATTAAATAATTTTAAAAAACATTTTTCAGTTGTATAATAAACAAACATTTACCTAGTTAACGTTTACAATGTACATATATTAAGTTTAAAATTGATCACAATGTGAATTTTTTAAAAGTAAGGGATAAGATGTTTCAATTAAAACTAGGAGAGTAAAATTATGAACTTTTTAAAAGTGAGATGAAATATATCAATTAAAAAATATGAAAACTAAAAACATAAATTTAAGAAAATAGAATCACAAAAATCATATTTTAGTTTAAATTAAAACCCTTCGTCCATTTTCTGTAGATCTGGATTTGTGGTATAAGATACAAGGGAACTAAATGGAATGGTATTTTACTATTTGTTAGTTTGAATTAATAAAATTTCAATAGGATTTGAATATTTTCTAATTGCATGGACATCATTATTCTATCTAATTAATCTTTTGATTTTTGTTCCTTCCCCCGTTTAGGGAGATGAGATGGAGTCAAATTCCGATTTAGCAATAAGAAAATTATATTAATAGGGAGATTAAATGGTATTTAATTTAATCCTTATACGCAAGGCAGTACACGAAAGAAACAACTTTTCGCTAACTCTTCAGACCGCTATTATGTCTTCAAACTAGATTCAAGCACCAACTAACGAAAGAATTTCTAGTCAAACACTCAAACGATGAAAACAATTCCCATGAGATCAACTGATTAACACTACCTTTCTAATGTCACTTTCATCGTAATTGCAGAATGGCTGTGCATAATAATTAGTTATTTATGATTATCAACACTCCTCAAAGCTCAATGTGTTTGCATTTATCATCATTTTAATTTATTCGACATACATAATCTATAGGTTCTTTTTATGAAACACATTCTTGTATGTCAGAATAAATTACAACTGCATGAATATTGATCGTATAGTTCATAGCGGGGCATGTGATCATTGTCATAAGTTTGCGTTGTATATATGTCCCATACACATAAATAACTTCCAAGTTTCCCTCACCTTCCATATTTGCTTTTATTTTAAGAAGAAAAAAAATGTGTTTTTAACTAAGAATAGATTTGAAAATTTTATGATAATTAATGATAATTTTTACAGAAAAAGAAAAAACTTGGGAAAAAGTGTTTGGATATTAATTTTAAAAGTTAAAACAAAACAACTTTCAGAAAAATATAAAAAGAAAATTATAATTGTCCTTTTTGAAACTTATCCAAACATACACGTTAAATGGAATTTCATTAGTTCTTTTTTTTCATATGTAATACCCTTATTTCCATTTTTTATTAATTAAAAAACATATTACATTACACTTTGCATGATGCAAGTTTCAGTAAAATTAATAATTAATACTCGTTGGAAATATAGGAAGGAAAAGTTATAAAAAGGAAGGAAATGTCGCGTCATGAACATTTTCTTTGAAAGCAAAATTCCAGCAGATCTTGAGTGGAATCAGAAATTCGGTTTTGCTCCCAAAGTTAACACGTGTTTGAACGTGCACTCGAGACCAAAACACGATGGAGCCTCACAAAGCCTAAAAAATATAGAGAAAATATTGAAGGCGGAGAAAAGAAGTTGTTGAGTGTTTTCAATTTCACGTGGCTTACTCCTTATACATTGTGAAATAGTTTTGTTCCATTGCAATAAATTTGAAGAAGGCTTTTAAACCGAATAAAAACTGCTGAAGAATAAACTGCTACCGATGAGGAATAAAAAGCTAATAATGTAAGTAACAACGGATACAACATTGAATTGTTATTTTTTAAAAGAAATTCGCAATCAAATGTTAAACAACAACGTATCACTTAAATGCCATTATTCCAACAATACCTAAAGAGATTTTTGATATTCAAGTTAGTGTGTTACTTATAAAAAAAATCATTTCACCGAAAAAAGTATATTAAAAAATCCTTTGGAGTCAAGACGGAATCCCTTGTGCTACAATACATGAGATGAGAAAATTATTTAGGCAAATCCTTGATTTGCAGCATATGTCATTAATGAAGTGTGTTCAAGATCCAATGATTTGGAGGAACACAATGGGAAAGGTTCTTTAGTCATTGGGAGTGTTGGGCTAGTTAAGTAATAGATAATTTGGTTCGTAAAATTGGACCAATGCATTGCTGTTGTTTTACTTATATGGGTTTTGGGTATGATAGATATGGGGCAATAATGAGAGTACGGGAAGCAAAAACCTATATATGGTCTAGAAAACACTTCTCTGGGTATGTATACACCCCCAAATAAATAAATAAAAATAGAGAAAAAAAAAAGTATAAACTAATAGTCCAAGTTTTTTTTATACAATCATCAAATCATATCTTATTTATTAATTTTTAAAATAATTATCTTAAAATAATTTAAATAATAATTTATAATTAAATAATAATGTAAAACTATTTTACAATATCAATACATAAATATTAAACTCATCATAATAAGAAATAAAGGATATAATAAGTAATGTAAAAATAATAAAATGAAAAAGAGCACAATAAAAAATGACAATAACGATCGAGCACTTCTTCAATATTATATTCCTCTCTATTTTTACTTTATTTCAAGGCTATCAAACGAATGGTTAGAGAGAGAAGAAATGATATCTAAATATCATTCAAAATTTCAGAGGAGACCTCTTTATATGAGATGTGAAAGTATTCGAGATTGATCCTAGAATTATATACAATAATTATGATTAAATTAAAAAATGGTTAAAAATCCTCACAATTTATTGTATATGCCTACACACCCACACAAATAAAACACTGAGACATTTGGTAAGAGATTTTTTTTTTTTTTTATAAATTGGAAATCTTGATTTTTTTATATTTATTTTTAAAAAAATCTTTCCCAAATAGTCAGATACCACTGTAATTAAGTTCTCCAAAATAATAGAAAGAGTGAGAGTATTCAAGCAAGAAAAACATATTTGATTATAATTTTACATATATTTTTTATTTAAAATATTTATAAAATTGTATGAAAACATGTGTAAAAATTAAATTGTAAATACCCAAAAGTTATTAATTTTATTATTAGTATTATAATTTATAATAATATCTTGAATAATTTAAAATGTAGAAATTAATTAAATTAGATGCAACCAACTGGAATCAATATTACTTAAAATAATTTATTATTTTAATATCTAATAGATAATTTATACGGTAAATAGTCATTTTTATTCTTAAATGCATAAAGCACTAACAACTTCTTCCTCGAAAGATAAATTCAAATTTTAGTATCTGAAAGTGAAAAAAGTATGATAAATTCATTCATCCGTTAACTTTCATTTGTTAATGAAAGAGCGTATGTGACACATTTAGGGATGAATTTGTCAGCGCTCTACACGTTCAAGAACGAAAATGACTATTTACCCAAAATATAATATAATTTTAATCTTCACCTTTTTTAATCGTTGCAAGCATAATATTATAATAAATACTTAAAAAATAGGAAATCAAACATAAATTAGAACAAATATAATAAAAATCATAATTTGTTTGTTGATCTGAAATTTTTATTGTGACAATATTAGGTAGTAACAAAATCAATTTGGGTCTCATTTTTTTGTGAGGATTAACTTAATGGTTGTGCATTTTTATTTGAGTATCATATTTTGGGTAATGTGCTATTACATTAGAAATTTCAAAGTAATAATAGATAGATTATACTTATTAATCAATATTTTTATGCTTATTGATATGTTTGTTCTATTATGTGTGCTTTCCTATTTTTTAACTGTTTTTACGTTATATTTGCGATTAAAAAAAGAAGAGAATATGGAGATTAAATTATATTTTAGATAAATAGTCATTTCTGTCCCTAAATATATAAAACGTTAACAAATTCATCTCTGAATGTGTTATGTTGGCTCTTTCATTAATGATAATAGACGATAGTTAACAAAATGATAGATTTATCGTACTTTTTTGACTTTTGAGGACTCAAATTGAATTTTTATCTTTCAAGGAAAAATTTGTTTGATAAATGACTGTTTATCCTAATTTATATTTCATTAGCACTTATGTGAGTTGTGACCGTTGTGTTGTTATTGCATTATAGGTGTTTGGTAAATGTTAATTGTTAGTGGAAAAATTCCAACTCATACTTCCTATATTTCCTTTTTTTCTTTAATAATCTGGTTAACCTTATAATTTCTTATTTATTAACATAATCATGAAATATTAAGTAATTATGGAAAAGAATATTAGTTGTAATAAATGCATTAAAGACTAATATTTTTGTTCAAATATTTTGATCAAATTTTCATCAAAGATTTATAATGATATTATATGTCATAAGTATAATAAAAAAAACAAAATAAAATAAAGTTAATTTTAAAATGGAATATTTTAGTTTACAGTAAAATTATACACTTTAAAAGGAAATAATAATAATAATAAAATTATTTCAATTTCAATTATGGATGGATATATTTTAGATTTAAGTCAATCATTGCATAATTATATATTATATCAATTAATTTATAAATTAGATCAAACACTCCAATTCCTAATTTTATCAAATACTCAAATTCTTATAATGTATAACGCCTAAACACAATGAAACCACTCACATAAAGAAAGTAATTATTTAATAATGTAGGTTCTACGTTCTAACACCCTAAGCCAAAAGCACCAAGAAAGTGGATAGCAACTCATCTTCTGAAACAAACTTTAGACCTCACAAAATGCTTCAAAATGTATAATACGCACTATGCACAATGTTCCCTTCAAATTCATAACATTTTTTTCCTGAGTCCAATGTCTTTGAAACAATACAAAACAAACCACTTAAATGCAGAGTATTCATTTTATTTTTTTACCCCATATAATTAACACAATATCACTAGCAATGAAAGGTCATAGAGCATAAAATATTAACTTTACCGTTTCCTACAATCAAACAAATCAATTAAAACTCAACATAAATCGACAAAACTCTTTTGTTTTTTAAATCCCCCCGTGCCCCAAGGCCCCCCAAAAGTCTCTGCTCCAGCAATTAAATGTTACAGAAACTCTTTGGAAACATCAAATTTTGCAGCTCATATCTGAACAAATTGACGTGATCATTTAAAGCTTAGTGCCACAAAAGTTTTAACCATTACAAAACAGAAAAATCATAAACAATTGCATTGCATTAGGCTAGCAAACCTTTGTGAAGACGCAACTCCCCAGCTGATTGCTTCTTAACAGGTGGTCCTCCACTTGCATTCTCTGCTTGTTCTCTTTGCTTATCCTTCACAATAAACAGTTTCATCATCGTCCTGCAAGAGTTACATCAACAAACAACATTTTATTTATCAGAATAAAAATAAAAACTAAAAATTACAACTTTCTTCCAAAAAGCATATCAAAATATCAGATCGAAAATTGGGAATAAACCCAATATTTAGTTATTCCAACAATGATAAAACTACTCGTCTCGTTTTTAATCGAAAGCATAAAATCCTAACAAATAAATGAGCGTGCGATATAAAAGCAAGGGTAGGGTGAAGGAAAGGGAAATCTGAGGCAGAGGAAGAAGGGATCAGCGAATTTAGAAAAAATATAAAAAGCAACACGAGAAGGAAAAGTGGAAGGGGGAATTTGAATTGAAAGGAACCTGTTTGAGAAAAGTACAAAGATGGAGAAGAGAAGAGAAGAGCAGAGGACGAAGAAGGAAGAGATTTCGGGGGGGGGGGGGGGGGGG
>PYAF01001297.1:3439172-3454493 GCA_007407185.1 Glycine tomentella | reverse complement strand
TGTTTTTTTTTTTCATTGAATTATATATGATAAAAATATATCTTTCATTCAAATCAAATTAAACTTTATTTATGCAAACAAATCAACATAAATCTTTTGAGTATCGTTAATATATTTTAATATTTGATTCTACAAAAATGTAAAATTTAATCATTCAAATCATACGATTAATAAAGTTTGGCAAAGTAATTATGGAAAATAGCATTTAATTAATAAAATTATTTTAATAAAAATCTGTAATATTTTAAATTTTAGAGTATATTAACCTGTTATATATATCCCTCCCCCACAAGATATGCAGGGATACCTTTTTTACGGAATGTAATATCTCCTTGGCACGTAAAATAAAGTACATAAGGTTTTTAATGAACTATTATAATTCTTTAGATTATTTTAAATTAAAGGCTTAAATATAATTTTATTTATCATATTTTTTTAATTCCACAATTTCAGCCCTTTTTATTTTGAAATCATCGTATTTTAGAAATTTTGTGATCTTATTTCCTTTATTTTAAAATAAATATTTAATCCCCTTGTTTTAAAGAATATGCAATTTGGTTGAATCCACGATTTTGTCTATGTTTTAATTAAAGGAATATGTTAGGCCTATGATTTATTTGAACAAAAAAAATAATAATCAAAACATAGGTAAAATTAAAAATTGGAACAATATTGTGAAATTTTTAATCAAGTAGGCAAAATCCCACGTTAGGAAGCGTTTCCCTTTTAATTCTCCAACATTTTCATAAACCGCGAGCTTCGATTAAATTGAGAACGGAAATCACACAATCATATATCAAAAAAGAAAAACGAGGGAAAATGCTGTGAAAGCAAATGACAATAATAAGTAATAACTTCGAACATCATTAATAAAAATAAAATAGTGATACCAAAATTATTGGACATTATAATGTCATGATAATGTCATTATAATGTCATGATGATGTCATAATTTAAAAAAAAATAGGTGACAATTTTTGCTAATAAAGGACTTAAAAATGAAAAAGTGTGAACTTATAAAATCTAAAAAAAAAAATAAAAAATTATAGTGATCAAAATTGAAACTAGTGAACTAATTTCAAATTTAAGTGTTTTTAAAAAAATTAAATCATGAATATCTGTTTTGAAAATCAAATATAGAACAACAATTCAAGACTTTGTACATTTATTAAAAAGGACTTTCTAAGTTACCTCTGAAAGAAGGAGCCATCAAGATTTATATATTTTTGGATTAAGAAGAAGGAGCCATCAAGATTGATCTTTGATGAAGCAATTAACTGATATTAAAGTCGGATTAGAGGCGTACAGAGCTGACTCTGGACAAGAGTTGATGATATTAAAGTGCATGCCACTTGAATCTCATCTAATCCAAAATCCTAAGATCCTCGTAATTCATCGACTCATTGGTGCAACTGTGGAACCCTTTGCCTTTGCTTATCCATCATCATCTCTTTCCCCTCTCTCCATTACGACACACCACGCCCAACCACGTAGTAGCCACTAACACCGTAATGTCTCACTCCTCACACTTTCTTAATCCCTAACCTTTTCAATATAATATAACCCCCCAAAACAGAACCTTACCCACCCAATCATCATGATTGCCGTGAATTTCAACACATGGCCACGCCCCAGCTTCATTTTGAACCAAACCAGATCCAGATCCCCAACCTTTCATTTCTTTCACGGCGTCAATAAGTTACCGTTACCCATTTCCTCCTTCGTCACCGTTACCAAACGGAGAGCATTCTCCGTCTCTGCGGTGCTTATGAAACAGGACACGGTGGAGACGGCAGAGAAGCCACCAATCTTCGACTTCAAGAACTACATGGTTTCCAAAGCGACCGCGGTCAACAAAGCCCTCGACGACGCCGTTTCGCTCCGCGAGCCGAAGAAGATCCACGAGGCGATGCGGTACTCGCTCCTGGCCGGCGGCAAGCGCGTGCGGCCGGTGCTATGCGTGGCGGCGTGCGAGCTCGTCGGCGGGGACGAGTCCACGGCGATGCCCGCCGCCTGCGCCCTCGAGATGATCCACACCATGTCGCTCATCCACGACGACCTCCCCTGCATGGACAACGACGACCTCCGCCGCGGCAAGCCCACCAACCACAAGGTCTTCGGCGAGAACGTCGCCGTCCTCGCCGGGGACGCGCTCCTGGCCTTCGCCTTCGAGCACATCGCCGCCTCCACCCAGGGGGCCTCGGCGCAACGTATCGTCCGCGCAATCGGCGAGCTCGCGCGGTCGATCGGCTCCGAGGGCCTCGTTGCCGGCCAGGTCGTCGACATCAACTCCGAGGGCCTAGCCGACGTTGGCCTCGACCGCCTCGAGTTCATCCACGTCAACAAGACCGCCGCGCTCCTCGAGGGCGCCGTGGTCCTCGGCTCCATCCTCGGCGGCGGCACCGACGACGAGGTCGAAAAATTGAGAAAATTCGCTCGCTACATTGGTCTACTCTTTCAGGTTGTTGATGACATTCTCGATGTTACTAAGTCTTCCCAGGAATTGGGAAAGACCGCAGGAAAAGACCTTGTGGCTGATAAGGTTACTTACCCCAAGCTTTTGGGGATTGATAAGTCCAAGGAGTTTGCTGCGAAACTGAACAAGGATGCTCAGGATCAGCTTGTTGGGTTTGACCCTGTTAAGGCTGCTCCTTTGATTGCTTTAGCCAATTACATTGCTTATAGGCAGAACTAGATTATTGTTCTTGTCACTAATTTACAAACAAACAATTGTTTGTTTTAGGAATATTTAGGTTTTTTATGAAATGAACATCCTTGGATTTACATTTATTTACATATTGCAATGCAACTAAGGATTATAAAATAATATCCTCCCCTGCCCTTCTTCTATGTACCTGCCATAGTCGTCAATTTTGTATGATTAATGAATATAAATATTATAATACCTTTAATTTGTAATTAGATATTATATTATATTATATCCTTTTACCTATATTAAGTTGAGTAAAAGTATATAAGTTTATTGAATGAAGATGTATGAATGATCGGTTGACCGCCTTTTATGTTTTATTGTTTACTTTGCATATTTGAGGAGATTTGAACTCGAGTTAATGAGCCAAGGTCCTAAGAGACACCAGCAAATGGTTTTAATATATGGTGATAAGTTGGTTTAGGATCATAGATATCTAAAACGTATATAGTTCGGTCTGAAATTGAGAGGGTACATCAATTAAACTCTATTAACTTTGGATGCAGTTTGTTTTTCTTTTTTTACTGTTTGCAAAGAATTCTGCATGTTGAATAGTATTTCTCAAGAATTAAACTGGTGAGGTGAGTTTTACTTGGTCATCTAAATTTTTCTCTGAAACTGGCTTTCGAGAGTTGAATTGACAAAAGGTATATCATGTGATGAGTTGGAGCTTGCTTTAGTTTTTTCCATTTGCGGTGTTGTCTTTGGATCCTGGTGTTAAGTTTGAGTGGGAGTTTGCCTACCAAAAAAAAGTTTGAGTGAGAGTTTGCTGATAATCTGGTGTGGTGGATGCTGTGTTGGGGATTACCGAACAGTGTTTAATTCTATGTAGGTATATATTCAAACATGTTTCATTCTGCTGTTTAATTTTCAGCAGAGAAGGAATAATCAGCGATACTAGTGAAGGCTGGTGAAGCAATCGGTTTGATCTTTAACCTTGGTTAGGCATTTTCTTAGGAGATGCCTTCACGTCAATTATTTATTATTATCTGAGATTTTGCAATTGAGTATAATCAAATATAACCCTTCTATGTAGTTGACTCCTTATTTTATGAGATTCTTTTAAGCAAAATGATTGCTTGATATTTGCCATCTTAAAGACAAGTTTGTTGGAGTATTTGTTCTGTTTCAATTTAAATCCGTATCAGATACTACACAGTTGGACAAGACTATTCAGATGAGCAAGGAATCTATCAAATTTGTTAGTTGTAAATTGTAATTTAATAATTTAGTGCCTGTTTGTTTTCGGTTCAATAAACGGAGCACAATTTTTCAAGCGAAATCATCAGTTAATTGACTTTAGTCAAAATCAATTCCACATGTTTTACAAAGGGAGCTTTAGTCTCTGTCTGACTTTGAAATGGTTTTTTCACTTGATGTTGCTGTATTGTTAGGCAAAAGGATGGTATATTTCAAGAAAGAAGCTGATACCTGATGACTCTATTTGACTCTCGAGTAGTAGTGAGAACCTTGTGCTTTTGAATGCTATTATTTATTCTCCATCCCCAATCTTTGGTTGCTGCCTGGCACTTGGAAGGGTTGTAGAGGAACAAGTGGCCAACCATAAAGCAATTTGTCACCATATTTATCAGAATATTATAAAACTGGGGTCTTATGTTTTGAGATGCTGACATTCAACTTAAATTATGTCTTCTATCTTGAATGTTAAGATTAATGGTACCTAACCTTTCTTTCAGTGCATTTAAAAAGCATTTTATGATAGTCGTCTGATTCATTGTTCACTGGAGCTTGGTATTTTTTTTATTTCTTTCTTCTTTTGATATGGGAATGACACGTTGCATTAAGGTGAAGTACATGCTAACGCACATCCATCATGGACCCCATAAGCAATCTGGATAAGCATCTTCTACCAATTCATTTTTAATCAAAGTACCTTACACATGCTAGGACGATATCAATCACTTGTTGCAACTGCAAGGTCACCTCTAAGGGCAATTCCATTGTGGCATCCTTCATGTAAAATTTTGGTATATGGGTGAATCAAAGAGAATCACAATAAACCATCAAGTGCATGAATTAACGTCAATTGTTCCAACTTAATTAGTAATCTCAAGTTAAAGTTTTGTGTATGCACCTGCGTTAAATAATTGGAGAGAGAACTTTATTATCCATAATAATTCTAGTGATTCTACTAAACTTGAACATGGTTACCTCTATTAAAAAATACATATAATTTAGATCAAGAAAAGGATTTCAATACTCCAAACCAGTTCCATAAGCTTATCGTCCCATGACCTATACATTTATCATGCCCCTAGCCATGTGACGACAAAACATTTATTCTCTCCAAATAATATGATAAGGATATTTAAGAATAGATATAGGAATGGCCCATAAATTGGATAACTTCAAAAAGAAGGAAAATATAATCAATCAGTTTCATTCCAAGCAGTTGCAGCACCCTCTCCATCGAGTGGCTCAGACAGAAGATCAGCTTGTTGATGCAACAATGGTTAGTATTTCACATGACACATGCCAATAGAGAATTTGATGACTGCGTTATTCTCCTAATTTGTTTTACCAATAATATCTTGTTAAAAGCTTGAAAACTCCGAAACCCCATAACAAGTTAAAATGTATTTATAATAGCCTCAATACGGTCACATGTAATACATGTAGGAATAGACAGGCAACCACTTTATGGAGGACCTCCACACAACGTGCTTTTTGAATTTTCTCACATTCGTAGAAATCCTATGATACATATTTAAAGTGGATCTACTGATCTAGACAACTGTAATGTCCAATCTTGATTGGATCATGCGTTTCTTGTCATGTGGCACATTTTGTTTTGAGTTTTGACTGAAGAACTTTTATTCTATAAATTGACATGTTTACGCGCACGTTGAAAAACATTAACAAAAGAATGAAAACTATTCATTTCATCTCAGGCTAAAGAAGACTTGTAGAAAACTATACTATTGGCGGCAAAAATTAATAAGTGGGGTACATGTGGGGCAGCTCTTGCAATCTGTATACCATTTATTTTACCACGTACAAGACTGTTTATTTATAGTACAAAGCTAAAGAACCTCAGCACCCGAAATGGACAAATAAGGGAAAAGTTGATACTTGATTCAATTTACATAGTAGAAGGATTTTTAGTATGCATCACCACGTTTATTGGTGTACTGGTTTACTACAAATAAAGATAGTTGATGTAATGCTAAAATAAATTAAAGGGTTATTGTCTAAGTGATGGAAGGTGAATCGAGTTTTCCTAAGTAGACAAATAAGGGTTGTTGTCTACTTAATTTGCAAGGTGTTGGTGTTTACTTGGTGCTTTTTCTATAAGTATTGAAAACATTTTGATGTTGACTAAATTTCAATTTTTCGAAAGACAGTGTATATACTTGAAATCTATAATTGATTTGTTGATAGAATAATGAAAATTTTAAAAAAGAATCAATTCGAGATTGAAATCAAAACTAGTAAGCCAAGCATGATGAAGAAAGAAAAGGAAGAATTCAAATAAAGAGTTCGAGAGTTCCAAGTCAGAAAGCAATTTTTAGCCTTTATTGATGCGTTGCACTTTTACTATATTTTTCTATTATTGGGTTTACTTTGTTTATACTTTTTGATAAATGTTAATTAACAACACAATTTTGAAAATTATAAAATTATGTGTGAAACGTTAAATAAGGTATGAGACCTGAATAAATCTTATGATTTTTAATAAAGTTTAATCAAGTTATATGTTCAAAAGAGTGTCTTGCCAACTCTTATCTTTATCTTTAGCTGTTTGTAAAGAATTCTGAAACTTGAAAGATGTTAATTACTTTGTCTCACAAACTATGCTGGTGAGTTTTATTTGATCAAGCATTAAATCCACAAAGCTCTCTTTGGATGATGGTGTTCAGTTAGAGAGTTTTCAAATGATCTGGTGTGGTGGATGCGGTGTTGGGGACAATCGACACACCTTTCTTTAATTCTATCCAGGTATATTCGAAGGTGCTTCTTTCTGCTGTTTAATTTTCAGCAAAGAAGGAATAGCCATATTATGACATTATTGGAGCAGTTTGGTCTTTAACCTTTGGTTACACATTTTCTTAGAAGATGCCTTCACATCAATTATTTATTTTCTGAGATTTTGCAATCTTGTATAATAATCAAATAAAACCCTTCCATCTTCTTGACTCCTTGTTTAATCAGATTCTTCTAAGCAAAGTGATCGCTTGAGATTTTCTATCTTAAAGACATGATTGTTCTTCGTGCTGTTTCAATTTAATCCGCATCAAATACACCACAGGTGGACCAGACAATTATCAGATGTTGCAAAGCAAGGAATATCAAATTGGTTAGTTGTAAATTGTATTTTACATATTTAGTGCTGCTTAGTTTTCCAGTTAAATAAAGCAAGATCATCAATTAATTAACTTTAGTCTAAATCAATTCTACATATTTAATTTACAAATTAAAGGGAGCTTTTTAGAGTATGTTTAAAACGTTGAGATACACTTAAACGTCCATTCAACACCAATGAACACAAAGTTTTCCTTCTCCATTTGATGCTTTGCAACGTGTGAACATCCATTTGCAGCATTTTAAACGGATTCACAAACATGCTAATAGTCTCTGGCTGACTTTGAAAGTTTTTCACTTGATGCTGCTGTTAAGTATTGTTAGGCTAAAGGATGGTGTCTTTCAAGAATGAAGTTAAGAAGCTGATACCTGACTGACTCTAGAGTAGTAGTGGGAACCTTGTGCCTCTGGATGCTGTTATTTATTCTCCTTCCCTAAACTTTGGTTGCTGCATGGCACTTAGAAGGGTTGTAGTATGGTCCTATAAAGCACTTTGTTGCCATATTCCTCAGAATATTATGAAACTCGGGTCAAATATTTTGAGATGCTGACATTCAACCAAAGTCTTAAATAACATCTTCTATCTTGAATGTTAATTACGATTAATGGTACCTTACGTACATGCAATGCAATTGATGGAACTTTATACTAATGTTAAAATTTCTTACCGTGAATTTAAACAGGAACTTCTTGTTTTCTGCATAATTTTGTCCACTCTCTAATTTCATTGAATCGGTATCTAATTTCTGCGTATATATATTTGAGTTGTTTTCTTAGTTTTTAAAATTTATAAAATACTCTTTTTAATTCTTCTGCATAATGTGAGTGAAATATGAAATAAAAGATTCACTATTTAGACATAATGTTTCACTGACAGTTTTATTTTATCATAACATCTATATCAATTAGATTGGGTTAAGCTTATAGAGCTTAAAACTCATAAGCTCATTATTCAATCCAATTAATAATTAAATCCATTGAAAAAATGTAAACTTAATGCAATAATCCAATCCAATTTATTGAAATGTAATTGAGTTGGATTGAACAAATTTACAGGTTGATATACTTATATATCTATATTGAAACTTATAATCAATTCATTCTTGACAAACCCAAAGGATGGAAGTTGGTGGTGATACTTTATGATCCTTTGAAAAATCAAACGTCTTTAATAATGATGATTACAAAACAAATTTAAATTATATTGTTATTGTCTATTCAAATTAATTTAAAAAGATTTTACAAAAATATTATAATACACATTTGCGTGCTCAAGTTCTGCTTTGTAATTTTTTTAAATTGTTAATAATACACATTCATGTGGTCTAAGTATTTGAGTATAACTTAAATATGAGAACATGATTAAGTTAAAAAATAAATATTAATTGATCCACCATATTTAGTAATTAATTTATAATGATAAAATACTAATTACATTTTTTTAGAGGACTATTTTACATTGTATGATATTTTTTTTAAGACATGCATATGACAATTAAACTAATGGTTGAAATCTAAAAATCGTTTGGTCGTCTGATTCTCTATATTCATCAATCATACGTGTGTGTAAATGGTTGATTCAGTGGCAATTTGAATCGGTCATGTGAACACATGAAACATCTCCGAGTTTTCCAGCTTATTGGTTTCTACAACTTTCATTACATTTCATTTATATTTCCACCTAGAAAAAGTCTGCCGTTGAACTTTGATCAAGAAAATATATTCAAGGAACAAGAGAAAAGTTATGAAAGCATAAATAAGATCAAATGAAAATTATAAATAAACTTATGAAACAAAAAGAAATTGAGTGAAAATTATATGTATATATAGTGCGATAAAAATAAATTTAAATAATATTTTTATATGCTTGCACTGTTTATATGAAAGTGTTAAACTATATATGTGCTTGAATTAATACACAGAAACATTATGATAAATAAATGTGATAAAATCAATTCACACAATTTTTCAACTTTAAATAAGCTTTTTTATATTTATATTTTGTGTTTAGAAACTTTAAATGAAATTTAAATTTAAAATGACCATTACAAATCACAAAGTAAAATGAGTTGTTAAGTAAAGTTACAGAAAGAAGTTATTTTTCAAAGAAACATAAAAGGGGAATAAAAATACTTGTTTTAAAACTTAAATGTATAAGGGTTTTTTTTTATACTATTGTTTACTTATCCATTTCCATATATAGTAAAATTATTACTTTTGAAATAATTAATTTAAAATTTATATTTATAATAATTTCTAATTGATGGGTAATGCACAGATTTTTAGGTTAACAGTAAATAAATTTTAATTTAATTTAAAATAATTAGCATTTATAATAATCATTTTAAAAATCATAGTCTGCAACTGATAATATTAATATTAATATAAAAATTAATTGACAATATAAAAATATTTACACTAATAATATTAATATATTAAAATTAAAGTCTAATAAAAAGACTAAAAAGTCAAACTCACGTGATATTCTTTTCAGTAAATTTTATACTCAAATATTTTGAAAAAATAATGAATTCATTTTTTTTTTGGATAGTAATGAATTCATTAATTTTTTTTAAGAAAGATGAATTCATTATTATGAAGAAAAAAAACACAATAAATTAAAAAAAGAGAAAGTATTAAAAATAAAAATATGGATTATTCATAATTTTGTCTTCAATTGTCCCCTCGCCCCGCCCCCCCACCCAAAAAAAAAAAAACACTTTTGCCACACAGCACAACACTGCATACTAGTCAAAGACAACTTCCTGCTTCCCTTGTTTCCTTTGACTTTCTCTCTGCAGCTTCGCAAGTCATTGAAGCCACCTTAGTTCTCAATCCAAGACACAATCTCAACATCTAAGTACCACTTCTTCCTCTTCCAAATCAAAGCTTGAGTTGATTTGGAGCAATAAGTTTCTGAACAGTATCACAAGTTTTCCTCAATTGGCCATCAATCTCCATATGTAGCTATTTCTGCTCTTGGGGGAAGGAATCAGAATGAATGACACCAACTTAGTCTGAAACTTCAGCTGAATCTCAGGTAACCAACCATAAATATTGCAACTTTCATTTGGGTGTCCATAGTTTATAGTCAATACAGCTGGATCTAACCAAAGTCAACGCATCTTTCTTCCTCTTTCGTCTAGCTAGCCGTGGATCCAGTTGAGCCCAATCTTGTAAAATTCTGAAACTTTACTGATTTTGGGCACAGTTGCGGAGGCTTAGGACTATTTGTGATTGATTGGTGTTTAGGTTTTGTGATTGATTGGTGTGAAAAGGAGGAAAGGAAAAAGTGACCTTTTTTTTAATATTTTGGATCCTAAACTTTAGAAGCTGGATTTGATCTTTCTGTTTCTGAGCTATCAAGATGGGAGGGCAATCAAGCAAGATGGTTAGTGTTGAATCCCCGACACCCATTAAAATGGGTACCCATTCTCTGTATGCTGCTGATTTGAGCTCCTATGAAACTGCTTGTGTTAAAGATCCAAACTTGCAATCCTTTGATGTGAGCATTCAGGAGCATACCAATAGGGTGATTAGTTCCCTTGCTCATGGGGTTGAGGTCAGATCCTTATCTTTTGATTCACTGAGAGAAATGACTGATAGTCTTCTTGAGATGAACCAGGAAGTAGTCAAAGTTATTTTGGATTGCAAGAAAGATATATGGGGAAATTCAGAATTGTTCTCCTTGGTGAATGATTACTTTGATAATAGCCTCCACACATTGGAGTTCTGTAACTCACTTGAGAAATGCTTGAGGCAAGCACGCGAAAACCAGATGATAGTCAAGTCAGTGGTTACCTACTTTGAGGAAGAGGTGCAAAATGGGGCTGAAGGGGTGACTTATGCGAAGACATTGCAAGAGCTTAAGAAGTTTAAGGATGCCGGGGACCCCTTTACTGAAGAGTTTTATTTGTTGTTTCAATCGGTTTACACGCAGCAGGCATCGATGTTGCAGAAATTGCAAATCAGGAAGAGAAAGCTCGATAAGAAATTGAAATCCCTCAAGACATGGAAGAGAGTATCAAATGCCATTTTTGTTGCTGCTTTTGTTTCTGTCTTGATTTTCTCGGTTGTGGCAGCTTCTATTGCTGCGCCACCAGTTGTGACAGCCTTGGCTGCTGCATTGGCTGTTCCAATAGGGTCAGTAGGAAAGTGGTGCAACTCTCTCTTCAAGCGCTATGAGAAAGCTCTAAAGGGACAACGGGAAGTGATCAGCTCAATGCAGATTGGTACTTACATTTCACTGAAGGACCTGGACAACATTCGAGTGCTTATCAACAAATTGGAAGTAGTTCTTGAATCATTATTGCAGAATGCTGATTTTGCTATTAAAAATGAGGATGTTATGAAGTTTGCAATCGACGAGATTAAGAAGAAAATAGAAACATTTTCAGAAACTATGGAGAGTTTAAGTGCTCATGCTGATAAATGCAGTCGCCAGATACGAAGAGCGAGGACTGTGGTTATACAAAATATAATCAAGAAACCTGATTGATATTTGTTTACTTTCTCTTGCTGGATTCTTCCTTTGCTTCAAATAGGTAGACTACTTCAGTAAGATGCTTATAAAGATAAATGAATATAGAACTTGTACAGAACATTCTGTACTTTCTACTTTCTCTGTATAGATATTTAGATTATAAATGATTACAAATATGTTTGCTGCTTAGTTGTTTCTGCTTATACTTTTGCTAGATGCAATTGACCATCATCTGAGTACATAATGATGAAATCATGACAAGCTCACAGAACAAAGTATAGGACTGTTGATGATGATGAAGTGTAAGTACAGACTACCTTAAGTTTGGAATAAATCTAATGGAGCAGCTCCATGATTAGGAGATGGATAAATATCAATTTCCAAATCGAGTATGAGATCCGAAGAAAATGAAAATTTATATTTGTTGATATTTAGCAAACTAGTTTTGATTCTTTGATACCTACATTCTCAAGTTTAGCTGCGCAAAATGAAAAAAAAATACTGCTTATAGCAACTATTTGGGTTTTCGGTTTCTATTTCGGAATGTGGATGTGGAATGTATAGCTGCTTGCTTGTATGATATATAAATTTTTGGGGTAAACTCTTATATTAAGAGGATACTTGCTATGGTTGTCAACTCCAAATGTTGTATCATTATATATATAAAAAATAAACAAAAAGGAAAAAAAAAAAAAACGAAACCATAACAAAAATCTACTTTGATAAAAGCCCAAAATCTGGTATCTGCTGTCTAAGTTAGACCAATTTCTTTTTAAATCCTTTACATAAAACCCATGTTCGAACCTAAAATCCAACATTCATTTTTTTGTCACCCCACTTCACCTTCGATCAAAGATAAAATTATCAAAATACGTAATAAACGAGAAGGATAAGAGAGAAAAAGAATGAGAGTACTAAAAGCTTTTGGAGAGAAAACATTTGAAAGTTAAAGTTTAATGAAATTAAATAAATAAAAAATCACAAATAATTTTTTATCCTATTTTGAAAATGGTTCACATGTAGAAGAATGACCTTATTTAGTATGAGAATTCATATTTGATTTTCACTATATGTAAAAAAAATTGGACTAATAACGATCATACATCGCGAGGGGAATTAGTCTTTAATTTAGTGGATTGGGAGATGCCCATGGTGTCTAACCTAGGTAAAAAAATAATCCGAGTCCACCTCCAGGCTCCGGTGCTTCCTTTGCAATTATGTCTTTTTAATTAATGGTGTTAACTTTTTATTTATTTGTAAAAACTATTTGTCTTCTTTTGGTGCAAAGTCACATGATATTTTTCACATGAATAGAACCACATTAGGCGACAACTTTTTGTCCCATATATATATAGGTCTACATTGGGAAGAGAGAAAAATAACCCCTTCGAATGCTAATGAAAGACAAACCTATGTGAGTAAGAATGTAAAGCATGCAAAAGACTTTCCCTCTTTGGTGATAGACAAAATTCCATCATTTCCTATCCCCCAAAGAAGTGGTAAAGTCCCCTTGGAATAAAGAGAAATATAAGTACGAGGTCATGTCATATGAACAATGAAAGTTTTGAGCGCAATACTTTGTAGTAAAACAATAAAGAAGACAAAAAAGCTTGAGTAATGTTACTTGCAAATGTTGTATGATTTTAAACATTAAATTCTTGAGTAATGAAATAATTTATGTCTTCATCATCCACACTCTTAAAAATGTAAAGCTGTAGGTAATACCCCTTAGAGAATTACAAAAAGTCTTGGATACATAATAAAAACATGTTTTGATTGAACATCAAATTTCAGCACACAACATAAACACATTGTATTTGTGTATAAGATTTTAACACACAATGGAAACATGCTTTTATTATATATGATGCACAATAAAAACATGTTTCCATTACATTGCAAACACACACAAAAAAGCTTCAAACTCTCGAAGTTCAATGAAGGGGGGGCTTATAATGGCATGCAGCAATGGTAATGTCATAAGGCTTCCAAGAAAAGGATAATTAAAGACAAGGCAAGGGGGTGAGGAGAGGAGTAAGTAAGAAAGGAGAAATGGCAGGGAGGGGAAAGAGTTAGGGTAGTTTAGGAAATTTAATTGTCTTTTTACAGTGTGGTAGTGAACTTAGCAATAAGTATTGTAAAGATGGCAAGGGCCTTTTTGGTTATTGGGCTTTGGTAAAAGAATGTTCGTTGAGTTTTAGTGATCTGAAAATCCACCCTCCCACGTCCACCTTTTCGTTTGGGCTAGTGTTTGCTTCTCTGACTTGAATGTTGTACGGGTGCATTTTAGGGTAGGTACTTTCCCTTATATAAAAAAAAAGAAAAATAATTAAAAGTTAAAACAGGCAAAACGTTTGATAAATTGAGAATTAAATAAGCAAACGAAAATGTCAAATACATAAAATACGGTAAATACATATGATAATGATAAAAACAAATAAAAAACATTTTGAGTTATTGTGGGCAGCTATATCAGCATCATCATCATATATTTGTGATCTCAAATAAAAAGTTCAAACACGAGTTAGAAAACATGGTTTTATATATAAAAAAAGTTAGACAGCATGATGGTTTTTTTGTCCAGACACGGTATAACTAATTAGGTGGATTAGATATTACTTTTTATTGTCGTTAGCTTGAAGGATTTTTGCATACCACATGAATTAAACACTGAATAAGAAAAATTTGATACTAAGGTGAATATTTCAAGGATAAAATGAATAAGAATGACAATATTTATTTTATGTTGAAAGTAGTGATTAAATAAGAGATGACATCAATTAACAAGTTGTTGGTTTGAGTGATACTAGACTTAGTCCCTTTAACAAGATTTAAAGTAGATGAAAGAAAAGAATGGGAAATAAAGGAGGGGAAGATGAAGAAGAAAATGACTAAAAATAGATTATCTTGAACATAAAGATAACAACGAGTCTAACTCTCCCAAGTAAGTTTAACTAACTTTTCCCAAGTAAGTTTCGGTATACATCTACCTCTTTTTATGTAAAGCTCTTAGTAACAAATTTGTATTTTTACATGAACACCCAGGGGATCGTCTCATTATGTGTTCAAACCACCTCAGTCTATGTTCCCTCATCTTTTCACTCACCGATACTACTACTATTACTTTTCGTCGAATATTTTCATTTCTTATTTTAATCATTTTCGGATAATCACATATCTATCTAAACATCCTCATTTATGCTAAAGTTAAAGATAACTAACAAAATTCTTCCATAAAAATTAATTATCAATAAACTTATTATAGTTTGATTGTTTTTGATGTTGCAAATAATTTGTAAAGTTTACAATAAAACAAATTAAAGACTTACTCTCCTCCTAAAAAAAATTAAAGACTTAATCTCACTTATTATATCTTTCAGCTATGGTTAATGTGCGACTTTTGGCTCTTTAAAAATTCTTGTTAGGTCCAGTAAAAAAAAATATTACTTCCTGTATTCCTTTTTTTTAACTTTTTTTTAAGGTTGTTGTGTAGAAATAAAAAAATGCAATAAATATTTTTTATTCTAATAAAACGGTTGTGAATTTTTTTTTCACTCCACAATAAATACATGTATACATTAATTAATATTAGGAGACAACTAAAGGTATAATTAACAAAAGAGTAATTAACTTTTAAAAAGTAATTAATATGATCTTAAATTTTATAAATGACATATAAATAGAAATAAAAATTCTACCAAAATTTGACAATTTAAAAGTAACATAGGGAATAAGAGATTGTTTGTTTTTCTAAGAGATATATTGTTGGCTTAATAATAAAGGGTGAAGGAAGGGAAAAATAGAT
>PYAF01001297.1:3425327-3435517 GCA_007407185.1 Glycine tomentella | reverse complement strand
TATTTAATGTTCATTGTGTCATTAATCTTTCAGTTTTATTTTATTTTATTTTATTTTTAAAATTTAAAAATGAAGTAATGTATAAAATTCAAGAAGGAATATTGAAGATAATTTTTCATATAATTTTAAAGATAACGTTATAAAAGTTTAGAAACATATTATGAATTAATTTAAATATATATATATATATATATTATGATTATGATTATGATGAAATGGTAATATTGTCACACATATATTACCTTATTCTGATATTATTTAATTGATTTCAAACATAAAATATGACAACATATGTATTATCTAAGAGAGTATTTAGCACACATCAAATATTTAGTAATATGAAAATTTATCACGTTTTCTTCTATTTTTATTATTATTATTTTTAATATATATATCTTCTCTTATTCTATCTTTATCTTAATTTTCAATCGAATCCATAGGAAATGATAACGTAATTTAAATACATTTTAAGGACGACTATGATTTACTCAAAAAAATATTTTTTTTTTTAAAATCAACTTTTGTGATCGCTATGGCTCCAAATAGTCGCCCAATGCCTCTTATTTTAAGAACAAATGACACATGGGTGAAGGTGAATTAGTAGCGATAAGTTCCTGCATCAATGTCAACGCCCTACTAATTGCATGCCAACTGGTTAGGTCTCTTTCCCCCAATGGCAAAGTATCTATTATTACATGTACAAAAAGCATTTATATTATTGCCAACACTTATCATATGATATTGTTTCACTGTGTAACTGAGGTCCCATTGCATGTAACTTGAATTTTATTTAAAGGAATTGTTCAATGTTTTAAGCCACAATCTTCAATTGAAAGTAAAATAGGCACGACTAGGAGTCTAGGACAACACCTTAGAGGCCCTTGCCAAGCACAGCCAATAATTCGTAATTTGAGAGAATATTACAAACAAATCTTGAATGACAGCATAAAATTAAATCCCACAACAACCGTAGAGATGATAAAACTAATATATTCCATCATGCTGTAACCGGAGGACGATAATGATACAGAATATATCCTATAGAACATATTGCAGATACACAATATATTTGCTTTGCTATTTTGTAGTAGTGAATAGTTCAATTAGAACTATATATTTATTATCAAAAAAGAGAAAAAATGTAAGGTCACAAATATTGGTGCAGCATTTTAAGATATGGCAAGTTCCTGTTCTATCTTTTCCATATAGGTTCCTTACGTTCCCATATCGGCTTCACTACTTTTTTCAATTTTTGGTGTTGAGTTGCATGGTCCCATAAAAACTAATAATATTCCATGGACACTTTTCTTTCAATATCTGTCTTGAAATCTGATAAAAAACAATACCCTTATGTACTTCATCTGCTTCATTATTTTGACAAATTATATTAACCAAACAATTAGATTCTGGTCTTCCTCACAAGTCACGCGGTATATAAAAATCTTACAAATTAAACTTCTTGCGGCCCATAATCAAACAGTAAATTCGCTAACCTAACTTTCTGATGACCAAAATCGACCTTGGTAAAAATTTAATTTGTTCGTTTGCTAATCACGGAAGTCTTTCTTTTCCTTCCATACATAAACTGATAAAAGCCACTCATTATTTTCTCTCTATATTGCAACGATTGGGGAGTGAACAATATGCATTAATTATAAGAATAGTGACCCCTAAGGTCTGTGACCGCTGTTACTGATGAAAAAAGATTTTTTTGACATTCAATGTTAGTTGACGTCTTGAGAGAGAGAAAAGAACGATAAATATAAATATGATAAATAATATGATTTGTTAAGAAGAAATAGGAATGAAGTCAACCAAAGAATTTAGGCAAGTCAATTTGGTCTCTCTCTCTCTATAATTTCATACAAAATATTTCAAATATTAATTATAATAACAATTTATTAGTATTTACATTAAATTTTTACATTAATTATAATCAAGCCCCCTCTCATCCATGAATCTATATCCATCTCCGGAAAGAAAGATATAAAGAGAATAAAAACTAAATGTCTAAAATTTCTGAGTATCAAAAAATCAAGACTCAGTTATAGATGTACTTGCTCGGTTCATTGTATTTGCGTTAGTTTTATTTTGCCTTTTTAATTTTTTTAAAAAAAGACTCGCCAAGCAAAAAATACCAACAACTTCAACAAGAATTTAAAGTAGAATTTTGCCATTCTTTTTTCATTTAGGAAAACAAAAAGGTGTCGTATTTTTGACATTTTGTTTTCGTACTGTCCTATTTTGGACTTTCGCCGCGCATGTTACACGGTGAACTGTGCATCATAGAAAGAAAAATTATCATTTATTTTCTTTTTAGGGTGTATCCAGTATGTCCTTTGGGAAGAGAAGATTAAAGGGAAAGATATGAAAAGAAGAAGAAAAAATGCGATCAATATTAGAAATGGTTAGAAAACAATTGGAGGAATAAAAACGTGTAAGTAAAAATAAACGAGTATTTCATATATTATTAACGTAATTTTTTTAAGGAATTTAACAACTACCATCCAATTAAAAATCATAATTAATGATTTTTAAATAATTATTGTACGAATAAACAAATTTACCATAATGATTAATGATTGTACAATAGTATAAAATTATTTTACATGATTAATTAGTACATAATTTTTTAAAATTATAATACTATTAACTAATGTGAAATCATTTTAAGTATGTCACTTAAAATAGTAATTGTATAAAATAATAATTTTATCATACAACTAGGGAAAGAGAGGCACTCGGTGTCTCTCTAAATTTTTTAAATAATAAAAAAATAGAAATTAAGTGTAGTTAATAAAAAATACAAATTAAAAAATTAACAATATAAAAGAAGTGGGAAATTAATATAGATTAGAAGAAAATTTTGAAATTTAAAAAGTAATTTAAGAATAAAATTGTTCAATGAATATGAACACCAAATAGGATAATTTTTATTATTAATAGTTATAGATAATTATGATCGTACAATACGCTTTGGTTTGGTCACTACTTGTGACTTACTTACCTTTGATATTTTTAATATATGTGTTTTGCTTATATAAAAAAATTATGATTGTACAATAGTACAGATAACATTTAAAATATAACAATTATGATTGAAATAGTTAATATAAACAATATTTATGTTGTCAGTAATTAAATTTAATTGAAATAATTAATAACTATTGATTTATAAATTATTTAATTATGTATTTATATATAATTAATAATTATTGATTTTTATAATAATTATTTTAAAATATATTTAAAATAATTTTTAAAATTTTTTTAATTAGTTTTTAATGTAAATTTTTAATTAGTCAATAATATAAAATTAATAAGCTTAATTATGTTTTTATAGTCTCTCAAATTAGAAGTATGTTATTTTTAGTCCTCCAAATAAAAATTAATATTTTTTACTTTTCAAATTAAAAAAATACTTTTAAGTTTCTCTGTCAAGATTTGAGGAACTAACAAATGCAAAAAATTTATTTAAGAAGAATGACTAAAAAAGAACTTTTCAAATTTGAGGAAAATGTATAAAAAGAAAGAATTGAAGACTAAATTAAAACAAACAAACCCTAATTTAAGGGGGAAACATAATTAAGACAAATTAGTGACATCAAAATTAAATTCTTTAATTAAACTTGGTGGGTGATACATAATTGATCCATCTTATTGATCCAACTTGGTTAGGCAAAATTAACTAAAAAATTAGCTAGATAATTTGAAGTTTTTAAACTAACTTATTAAATCATAAGTGTTTGATAAAATTAATGATTAAAATAATTAAAAAATGTAAAACAACATATTTAAAAAAATAATAATAAAAGTGAATAAATATTTAAAGATAAAAAAGAGAATAAAATATAAAAATTAAAATTTAATGTTTTAAAAAAAATTACTTCAATAAGTATTTTAAAAAATGTTAAAAATTAATAAAAAATACTAAAAACTATTTAAAATATTAAAAGTTATTTAAAAAGATTGTTTATGAAATAGTTAAATAAACTTTTAAATTAAGAAAAGTTAAAAACTTGTAGAAACAACTTGTGAAACATAACTTCCTTGTTGAAAACTCCAACATCAATACTCGAACTGAAATTTCTACGCACATGGATTGCCATACCTGCATACATTTCTCATCTTTGAGATACATCTTACAAGTTACAAGCTTTTGTGTAAAATTAATTTAATATTTTTTATCTTTAATTAGTTATGCAATATAATCATATGAATTTTTTCGAAATTATTTTAATCAAATTCATTATTGAAATTTCAAAATATAGGTTGAAGTTTATTGAGAAATTATATCTGTATAACAATTTGTACAACAAATCTTACAATAAAAAGAGATAAAGAAAAAAAAAAGTGAGAAGAGAGAGAAAATTTTAAAATATAATAAATGATATAATAAAGAGATAAACACATAAAATAATATTATATAAATTGTTGTAAAAATTATTATGCATGTATCATATCTCAAATTTATTTATAACATGTTAGCATGTGCCTCATTTATTATTATTATAGGTGTTTCTTTAAGGATTAGACTTAGAACTTTTAATAAATAATTAATTAATTAAATCTTATTTAGAGTATTTACATCATATATAAAATCTTTGCATAGGTAAAAAAAAATTAAACTTTACATTTTAAAAAAATAAATAGGCCAGTTTTAAAAGGATAAAATATTAGTTATACATTTTAAAATTAGGCCATTAGTTTATAAGGCTAGATTGACTTTTCAAAAGCTAGCTCCAAGGCATAATTTTCTTAAATAAGCCCAAAATTAATTTATTTGCTTAACAAAGTCGACATAATTGAATGCATAAATATCATTTATGCTATCAGATATTTATATAATTATTAATTTATTATACACCGAAGTAAAATAATAAAAATCTTTTTTTATTCAAGATATTGTTTTTTACGGTATTATTCAAGATATTGTTGTATCTTGTCCTTTAAATAATAAAAACAATCATAACATTAAATTAGTCAGCATTGTGTTAGAGTATATATGGTACGTGCTCATGTACTCCATACTTTATATTTGTATAGTTTTTCTCTCTTAGATTAATATTAGTTTTATCTCGTTTTTCTCAATACTTATATTTTGATTTCCAATTGTTTATGCTACATCTGGTACACACTTGTATACAATATTTTATATTTGTATTGTTTTATCACTTAATTAGATCGAGATTAGTTCTATCTCATGTTTAATTATGATATATTTATATTTTTGATTTTGTCACGTATCCTAAATATATATGGGGTCATGCAGTAAAAAAAAGAAGCTCTTTGTGCATCGTAACGTTTATTTATTTTTTGTATTGATGGTTTCGATCGATGGTTGGTTAAACAATCAAATTTATTTAATTATTTTTATTAGATAATATTTTGGTTAGCCTGGGTTGGAATACGAGAAAGGTAAAATACCAGGATATTTCTACCGTGACATCACGAACCAACCGCAAGTGAATTTAACACTATATTCAATTAAAAAATTAAAACATTACATTTATTAATCTTTCTTTATTTATATGTAATTCAATTTGTCTATTTCTATTTAACCTGGATTTTCATGGTCACATTTACACTTCAACAACTCGTATTTTTCTCCATTATCCAATCAAAGTCCATTTTAGGTTAAGAATTAAAATCTATAAAGATACTTAATTCTTACAGACCTAACTTCAAATAATTAGCAAATATAAATAAGATTAAAATTTATTTTCCATGTTCTTAAGAATTAAATTGTCATTTGTCACCATAAAATGGTCAATATGTATAAAAATCACACAACAGTACTTGCATCATATGCAAGTCCACCACTACACCAAAAGTTATTTTTGGCGATAATTATTGTGACTAATAATTGAAGTTAAAATTTAAAGAGAAAATATTACACAAAATTTTATGAGTAATTAATAATTATTTAAGAAATAAGAAAATAAAAATAAGAACTCGTAAAAAAAACATGGCGAGTTTGAATTAAGTAGTTGATGACTTTCTATGTAATAGCTAATATATGCATGCAATTTTGTGGGTTTTTCCTTTGTTTGCATAATTAATTTGTCAAGTCACTTTCATGCTTGTTACTTGATTTTTTTTATTGAAATATGATGAAGGAAAGACATATACTCAATAAACAAGGTCGTTCATATAAATTCCCTATCGTGCGGAGATTGTCTATTTATTTTATTGGCTACAATCATAACCAGCAATTAATATCAAGGTGAATTCTCCATCCAATAATTTTCTCTATTCGAACACATGCCAATAGTTTTAGCCATTCATATACATCACCTCTATTGCGTCTCAATATGTAGAAGATTTTAATGCGAATGGGCTCGGCATATATCACGATGAAGATATATGTTTTTATGAGTTACTGATAGGCAATCAATATTACTATCGTAAGGAAGAATGAAATAAATAAATTTCTTTTGAAATGTTACTGAATGCAGTTTTTGGCAAATAGTTGACAGATTTTGATCTTATTCAGTAGTAGGATCATGTCAAAGAGCTAAGAGGTTAAGATGTTATACATATCAAACTAGTATACTTTCTTTTTAGATTTTATGGAAGTGATCTCAAGTAGCTAGATTATTTTTAGCCCTTACCTTTCATCTTAAAATAACTTCTTTAATTTAACCAAGGTTCTATCTTCTAGATCTCCTACAATCTAGATCTTTTTTATGGTTATATTTCTAAAGGAGTATTGGTATAACCAATTTATTTTGTATATATATTCTCTCTACCTATTATACATAGATGTGATGTGTCACATAATTTAAAATATCAAAACACTTAAAGAATAAAGAATGAGGACCACACTAATAAGATTTTGTAGTTACAAATTATCACATTAATGTTTAATATTTCAATATATATATATATATATATATATATATATATAAAAGAATTCTCATTTGTGTACTAACAATTTATTATAATGGTTTTCAAACTTGCAAGCTAACTCATTCACCCATTCGAGTTTATTAGTCTAAATGTGAGGTGCAGGTTAACTCAGAGTCAAACCCATTTTTGTACAAACTTAAACAAATTTGAACTAACTCATGAGTTTGTGACTGAGTTGGCGGATTTATTCATTTGAAATATTTTTGCCCAAAACACATGTTGTTTGAGTCACATTTTGTGTGTTTAGGGTTACACCTCCTTCAATATGTTTTGAACTTGCATCTCCTTCGATCTAAATATTTGATCTAAATTGTCTTTCTTTTAATCCGCAAAGTGCATTACTAATCTCCATCATTAATCCATTTGATGAGGGCACCATTTTTTTCTAAAAGGAGGAAGGTGGTGACTCACATATAATGCCTAAAAGAGAAACAAAATTTAGGATTTTTTTAGGCCAATGGGTATTGGATTATTGAACTTGTACTCAAAATTGGCCTACCTACTCTTTATAAGTAAAAAGTGTATAATTGAATAGACTTAGTACAATAAGAATAAAATACATAATTATATATTAGAAATATTATATAATAGAGATATAATATATCACATAATAATATATAAATATACATCAATTAAAAATGTAGTAATTATATACAATAGTATAATAATATTAAACAAAATAATTAAAGCATAATATATGATATAACATATTAAAAATAATAGTTATAAAAATATAATAAATTAAATAATAGTAGTAGTAAAAATTAAATAAAACATAATATATAATATAATTATTTAAACATATGGGTTGAATTATTATGTTATTTATATGTATTTAATATGTTTTTTTAATATGAAGTAAACTCTTATAAGTTTATGAGTTGAGTCTGAGTCTACGTAGATATCGAGTTTGATAACATTGTCTATTGTAATAAATTAACTCACCATTTGTTAAAAACGGATACTTATATTTCTATAAAAACTTCATCGATAAATTTTATCAACGACTCCAAAAAATCCTTGATAACACAATGGACTAAGTCCATCGTAACTCAAGTATAATATAATGAATTATTTCATTAGTAATTTGACCTTCAATAATACCAAAGAAAATGTTGTTGATAATTTATGAGTAAAAGTGTAAAAGTACATTCATGGAAGAATGTATAAACAATTAGAGTGGGTTAAATCATTATATTATAGTGAGTGGCTATAAGAAATTCACTATAATATAGAGGTTTGGTGCTAAGTATGGGAGAATCAATTCTAAGTGCCAATTCTCCTTTATGTTATTTTCAACAAGGGTTCCAATTCTCCTTTCTAGCCTAGACAAAACATAATTAAAACTAATAAAACTTTAAAGGATTAAAAACATTAAACCTAAACTAATTACTTACTGTAAAGACCCTTATCCTTGGCGCTTAACCCCGCGCGATAGCGCGGGGATTCAGTCTAGAAACCTCTACAGGAGGTGTGGAGCGGACGGCGCCAGGTTCCGCGCGAGTGGCGCGGGGAACCTTTAGCAAAAACCTCTGCAGGAGGGCTGGCGCTGGAGGCGCCAGACCCACTGGAAGGTGGCGCCAGGTCGGCGCTGGGAGCGCCAGGGTCACGGGAGGTCCACGCTTGGAGCGCCGTTGGTGGCGCCGGGGGCGCCGGAAAACCCAGCTGGCGCGGTTGGCACGGGGAATGGCGCTGATGGCGCCAAGCATTCGGGAAGCTGGCGCTTGGGGCGCCACAGTCCCTGTAAACCGGCGCCAGGAGCGCGGTAGTGGCGCTTGGGGCGCCAGCCTCACCGCCTTAGTGGCGCCGGAGGCGCCAGACGTCGGGCAGCGCGAGTATATATAGGGGGTCGCGTTTTTCAGAGGGGAGAACTCTCCTCCTCCTTCCCCACGACCCCAGCAGCCATTAGAGGCCTCCCCAAGCTTTCTAGGACCCTATATCTTGGCCTAAACACCTTCCAATAGCTTTTAATCTTGCTAGAAACCAAGTGAGAGCAAGAATCCTTCCTCCCTTTCACCAAAATCTCCATATTCTGAGGAACCTCCAGAGAGGTGGATGGAAGCTCGAGTTTAGCGAGGAACGGCGGTGGTTCAGCTGCACCAAGGCTAGGGAGAGTAGCCTAGAGGCCTTCCTCATCAGTTCTGAGGTAAGAAACTCGAGTTTCTCCGGTTGATTTTGGATTTGGGGGTTTTGGGTGAATAGTGACCCATCTGTGATAGGGCTGGAATTAGCTCTGGGTCCAGTTGAGAGAAGTGTTTAGAATGATGAGAGGAGGAAGGATTAGCTTTCAATTTGTGATTTGGTGATGGTTGGTTTTGGCTCTAGATGAGGGCATGTGTGACTTGGACTGAGTCACTTGATCTGAGACATGCCAGAGCCTTTGTGATGGGCTTGAGGTGCCTGATAGGCCATGGGAACGGAGTCTAGTGGATTAGACCGTTCAAGCCCTGAGAAACCCTGTGGTTATGGGTTGGGTGAGCTGAGAAGCTCAGTTGGATGGTTGAGGCTGAGTCTGTGGTGACTCTAAAGCCACGGTTGACCTGTGTTAGACCATTGATGGTCTATGTATAGGCTTGTTGTGTGATGAGCCTGAGGAACCTTAGGTAGGTGACCTAGGTTGCTGGAGAGGATTGTGATTCCTTTCCCTGTGGCAGGAGTGGTTGCCTGATGAGCTTATGTGTTGAATGGTCTGTAATGTGCTGTTGTGTGCCTTGACAGGGCTTGACACTTAGAGTGTCAGTGAAGCAGACCATCAAGCCAGGAGCAGAGCTATGAAGCACGGCTAAGAGGTAAGCTCATCGTTCTGGGATTCGTCCCTTTTCCCTTGGTTGCCACCCTGATGGGTGATGTAATGCATGCCATGCGTGTGTGAGCACATGTATATATGTGTATGTGGGCATGCTGTTTGGATTTGAAGGCCATGCGGCCTATGTTTTATGATATATGCTATGGCCTAGTGTGTGCTAGTCTGAAATGGATGAACCCTAGGATAGTCACCTGCTATGGTGAGGCTAATGAGACACCTGATCAGTCAGGTGTAAGGCCGTGGGCCATGTGAGTGGATGCAGACCATGAGATAGTCTGTGATGGAACCTATAGGATACCGGGCTGGTATCGGGCTAGCTGAGGTTCCCTAGCCAGAGGAAGGGCTTGAGGACTCCCTGGAACGGCTGGTATTCCATGGGAGGTGCCACTGCTCTCCACTTAAGTCCTAAGGACTGATGGAACTGTGTGACGTTCCTCCTTAGGCAGAGATGTGAGAAAGTCCTGAGCATAGG
>PYAF01001297.1:3385427-3425227 GCA_007407185.1 Glycine tomentella | reverse complement strand
TGGAACTGTGTGACGTTCCTCCTTAGGCAGAGATGTGAGAAAGTCCTGAGCATAGGTTCTCAGGCAGATGTGTTTGAAGTCCTGGACGGTTATTTCCAGGCCAGTGTGGATAAGTCCTGTGGATGGTGCTCCCGTAGTGGAATGACTTCCCAGGCAAGTGATAGTGACCTGTGGATGGTGCCTCCTTTGTGAGATGACTCCTCAGGCCAGTGTTGGAAGTCCTAAGAGACGTGTGCCTCCTGTGTGAGATGAACTCTCTTAGGCATGTGAGTTTAAGTCCTGAGGATGGTGCCTCCTGTGTGAGATGACTTCCCAGGCAGATAATGGAAAGTCCTGGATTTGTTTCCTAGGCCAGTTAGTGACAGATATGTTGTATCTCTAAGAGAGGGCTCCCCAAGGGGATAAGAGCCTAGAGCCTCTTAGACGAGCCATATCTGGATATGTGAAGTCCTGAGTGATAGTCCTCAGGCATTGTATGTTTCGTATGAGACGATACGTCTCTGGTTGATACAGTGTCCAGTGGGTGACACTGAGGATGAGGTACCTCTAGGAGACAGGCTGCGAAAGCCAGAGTTAGATGGCTGGACCAGGGGCATGGTTTAGACCCCTGAGAGATGGCTCTAGGAGCCAGTGAGAGGTGTAGACCTCTGATGCCTTGGGCATCTCATGTTGTGATCCCAGATGGCTGGGAGTATGTGGATGAGCTGAGAATACATCTCTAGCTCTTTTCTCTGTTTATTTCGTATGTCTTGGTGGTGAACCAGGGTGAGGGAGGTTTTCCCAAGACCCTGAGCTTACTGAGACGTATGTCTCACCCTGTTTGGGGTTTGTGGTTTTCAGGTGCTTCTTCTGGAGCAAAGAAGCGACCTCAGGGCAGGAGGCCCTAGTGGAGATGACGGGCTGGAGGAGGCTGCAGTTGAAGACCGGTGCAGAGCTTCCAGAGGGGGAGCTGGTCTTAGTTTTGGCTTAGGGTAGAGTGTGTGTGTACACCCGATTACTGTACATATTGTGTAAAAGACCGCCTGTGGTCATGTTTTTGGGCATGTATATGTACAGTTGTGAGATTGTGTATGTTATGTTTCCTCCTGAGTATATCTGTATCAGTTATGTATCTGCCTATTATGTGTGTGTTTTATCTGGATCAGTGTTTGTTGTTTTAGGCTTTGGTTATGCTTTAAATTTCATACATAATGTAATCAAGAAAAACGATCTTGTCGCTTCCGCACATCGCATGCATAACGCTTTTAGCGTGGTTTGGTATCATTAATGTTAGCACGTCCGAGGTGTTACACTTACATTATTAACCTAACAAGGATTAAAACAAAGCTTTAAATGAGAAGAGAAGTGATTATATATGCGCAAAAAAGGTAGGCATATATGACACTTATCAAAACACCCCAAATTTAGAGCTTTGTTTATCCTCAAGCAAAAGTAATCTAAACTAACTAAACCTAAAACTAAAATGAACACTGAACACTTAAAACTAGTGATAGTTCTAAAATTATTCACACCCCCACACATTCATCCATGCATGCTTTCAAACTAAGTCTTAGAACAAGATAATCAAATATTGATCTATCATACACTAAGGTGCTTGCACACAAAGTCATAACAAAGAGGTAGGTCAATTAGACAATTCCTCAAGAGTTTAATAGACATGGCACAAATTAAGATTGTGAAAATCAGAGAACACTTCACTCCTCATAGTCATAGTGTTTTTCTCAAATGCATAAGTTTATCCAAGTAGGCTTATTTTTCAAAATCAACACTTTGAAATCACACATACCAACTTTATCTTTCCATCTCTACCGACACCATAAAATCACACACTCGCAAAGATCATAAAAGGCTTATTAGGGTTGTAACATGGTTGAGCTACAAAAATATTGCTTTTGCAAGATAAGCAAGTTACACCATATGAGAATAAGAAAACATGTTTTGATGATTCAACATTTTGTTCACTACTTCCCTTTTTCTTCACATCTTTAGATAAACTGAACACAATATATTTCTAACTGTATACAACACGAACTAAACATCAATATTTTTTACAAAATCTACCTGTTTCATTTTTTTTTTTGTTTTCATCATCATTTTTTATATACATTGATGATAGAAACAAGCATTGACCATAAATGTAACAAAATATGAAAGTAGTCACAACTCAAGATAAATACCCACAACCTCATTCTTTACATGATTGAAACCGCAAAAATAAGGGATCTACAAAGAGATCACAATTCACAAGGGACGCATATTTCAGATGTGTTTTCTCTATTGAGTTTTTCCTCTATAGTTTTGTTCCCTTAGACACGATACGACTTTGTGTCAATCCCCCAAGTGTTGTATGTGTGTACACTATTTTTGAGCATGCAATGGTTATTTCCTATCTCAATGTAGATCTAACCATGACTTCAAGGAGAAATCAATCTATGTTAAACCAATGTCAAGGCAAAAGATACAAATAAGGGACATAAATTGTAAGGTCGATTCATGACCGATCTTGTATTGAACAACGTAGTTGAATACCTTGAACGAAGGATATACAACCCTTTAGCCTCAAGCTCAAAAGACTTAAAATGCTTAAATAAACAAATTACATAATTATATATTGATCTCAAAATATACCTTTTACATAACAAACAACGTGATCAAATAACGAACTCGAAAAATATACAATCCTTCCAACCTCAAACCTAAAAAAAACAAGAAGAGGTTATAATCAAATATTTACAATATTATTATTAATAATATATATAATTTTAATATTTACCAAACATGCTAAAACTACATGATTTCAATTGATGCAAGTCTACAACTCCACAGATATGAACTCCGAATTCTGCAATGTAATCAATAATAATAATCGGCTGCACAAATGAACAAATACCAACTAATTAACATGGCCTAATATAAGTAAGGCCCCTGTGGCAAGGGCCATGAACACGTTTGCGTGGACGCAACCCGTCATTGTTGGTAGCGTAACAGCCACTCCCGCTAATTGTTTCTGGGTCTATCCTTCTCACCCTCCTCAGTCCTCCCATGCAAACCATGCCTAGCTATTATTTTTAGTATTCTAATAAACAAATTCAATCCTCTCTTGCTTCTTTGGATCAGATAACGATGCCAACCTTTTCTCTCTTTCTTTTTTCCTTACCAAAAATATAAATAATTAATCCTCATCTCGTTAGTTCGCACGCGCACCCTCCAGCATCCTCCCCCAGCCACCACGGACCAACCCATAAGGCATATGCTAACCCATTCCATTCTCTTATTATTATTATTATTATTATTCAAAAAACGATCACACGGTTCAAATTCGCAATCGACCTAGTCTTCACTCCTCATCCAAACACGTGTGCACCACTCACTCCCTCGTTATTCAATAATTTCTATTTATCGCCCCCAAATACTCGTGTCCCTCTCCTAGCTAATTCAACCACACGATCAACGATGTCACAAATACTACTAGTAAGTTCCAACAACCACATTCTGACATTATTCTTCTTCTCTCCTAATGATTCAAAATCTCACTGACGATATCGCGTCCAATTTCTCGCGTCTTTTTTCACCAACGTTATCTCTTGATTACTCATTTACAACATGCCATAACACAACAATCACAGAAAAATTTGAGTTCCTTCCGGTTCTTATGGGGCACCTATAACTAAACTTCCCCCAACACCTCTTTCACTTCAATTCATCGAAAAAACGACACAATTTTATTCTCCTCTCTCTCTCTCTCTCTAAATTCAATTATGGCGTTTAAGAAAACCCTAGCCCAGCGGCTTCTCAACATCACCAAAATCTCCAATTACCGCATTTCCTCCTCCGTAGTCCGTTCCCCGAACCCGACAAAACCTGACATTGCTCCGGATCCCGGAGACAGCCGCAGGTTCCTCCACAAGAGAGCCGCCGTGCTCCCGCCGGAGCTCCGCCCGCCGCTTCCCGCCGGCAGCCTCCTCCAGAGGCTCCGGGAAATGGACATTACCCGGAGCCGGATCCGGCTCGACGGTCTCGCTCCGCCGGAGACTGAACAAACGGTGGCGCCGGAACACTTGAGGAAGGTGCTCAGAGCGGTGCAAATCGAAAAAGTGAAATCGAAGCTGAGAAAAATTCCGCAGAGTTGCATAAGCTATTCAGAGTTCATTCGAATGTGCAGTGAAGATTGCTCCGATCAAGAGCAAGCAATGAGCATTGTGAAGATGCTCGACGAGTCAGCATCTGTTATTATCATCGGAGACGTCGTGTTCCTCAGACCCGAACAGGTTAATTTCTTTTCCTCCTTTTTATTTATTCAAAATTACAAATTTAATTTCTTTTATTAGTTTTTCCTTTTGCTATTATTGTTGTGTTGGGTTGATACAGAGAGGGTGATGATGGATAATAGGAAAATAAGATCCGACATAGGTGTCTGTGTGGTCTGGCTTTCTAGCGAACAACGTATAGTTTTTTAAATACTATTTAATATAAGTTTAGGGAGCGTTTGTTTTGGAGCAGGCCAAGGACTGATAAGGTTTTGTGGTGATTTGTTTGTTTTGTGCTTTTTCAACAGGAAAATGAAAGTTTGTTGTTTGCAAACGTGAAAAGGATTCTCTACGTTTGAGATGGTAAATTTCGGGGCATTTTAACGGACCCGCAACCAAAAAGCCCTTCTGCTTTCATACCACCCGTTTTTTCTCCTCCTGGGGATTTTTTTTTCATCCATTTTTGGCCTTTTACTCTGTGATACAGAGGACATGGCTTTTGGTTTTCTACTTGGAATCTCCAAAATTTATAATTTGGATATAAATTATCAGATAATTTATATCTAAACTATGATTTGAAGCTTTTCAAATTCATAACCAATCTAGCACCGTTATTGAAAATGAGAATAGCCTAATAGATCTATTGGGATCCAATCCCTTTGAAAGAGAGAAATTTTAGCTTATTAATTGAGAACACCTTAATAAAAATCATTTTTATACAGTTTTTTTTTTTATTATTAAAGTTGAATATGCATTGGTTTGCATTATATTTTTAAATACTTTTTTTAAAATTATTAAGTAGATGCCCGTTTTACTTAAATGAATTGCAGCGTCTATTATAAAATAATGTTTCGTAAGATGTTTTTTCTTCTTCTATTTTTTTTATAATTTTTTAAAACTAAAATTTGGTGGAAGAGATGACAGATTGGCAGGATAAAATGCAGTCAGAGCAATAATTTAATTAATTATTAATGTAATTAAAGATTTTGTCTTTCCTGTCATCTTGAAATGTTAAATAATTGTAAGAAAAAATGCAATATAATTGCTGGTCAGAAAATAAAAAGAATAATTGCTCAACACCAAAACACTATCTATTAGTAGGTTCTATAATAATCTGGTATAGGTTACCGGAATATAAATGATTTAATAACTAATTTTCATTACCTGCATAGATGATAAGGATGAATACTAAGAATAATTTCCTGTGCACAGCCTGAAGTTTTGTTCTGAAATGTCCTTTATGTTATTAACCTTTATTTGGACTTTCTTTTGAAAAATATATTAAAAATATTATTCAATTAGTTTTTAATTGTGTTTAAAATATTTGATTTTATTGTAAGTTTTTCAATCACAAAATACTTTTGTTAATATAAAAATCAATCGATCTTTTATTGTTTTGACAGTGAATTCTATCGAATTTTAGTTAGCAATTAATCTTAGAGTGTTATAAAAATGCTATCAAGGATTAACTGTGTTTGTATAGTACTAAGTGTCTGTAGGAAAAAAAAAAGTCCCCATTAATCATAATATAATTATAATCATAATATTAACATTTGGGGGGACGGTGGATTATGGGGATTGGAAAGCAATGCTTTATTTGGCGGTGCAAGTGGGTAGGCAGCTATTTTCATAGCTTTCAGAATTTTGGGATGTTTGCAGTGATACAAACAAATCAATTAATTCCATAAAAGCATAATATAACATAAAAATCAACTTATGTTTACATTAGGATGAAAATAATATGCATTATGCTATTAAGTATTTAAGTATAAGCTTTGTGTTAGCATGGTTCTTTGTGTTTTGTGTCAATAAATGGACATTGGATTGTGGAGAAAGAAAGTCCGGCTTATTTCACGGTCCAAGTGGGTAGGCAGCGTTTCATAGAAATCTGGGAGGTTGACAAGTGATACAAATCAACTTATGTCATCAGCGAAAAAAGATAATACAATAGTAACACTTTAAATTATTAAATAATACTTTAATTAAAATGTTATTAGATATTTATAAACAAGTTGATAAAAGTTTTTGAGATAGGACAAATTTAGACGTCATCATCTTCAACCCATTTTTCCTCAGATCGCAAATCTTAAATTTGTCTTTGAAAAACTGATTTGGTCATATTAATGCTTATAATGACTTTTTGTTCTACAATACTAATTTGATAGAGCCTCATTGATTATTTTCATATCCGTGAGATAAAACTTAAATTTTATTTAATGACAACTCTATCATAAATTTTGCCCTTAAGTATCGTTAAGCAACACGTAATATTCTCATTAAATGTGTTCAATTAATAATTTTTTAATAAATGTTTTAAATTTTATTCTAACTTTTTAATTTTTTGGTATCGAAAATCTTTTTTCTCTATGAAAATAGCCATTCTTATATTATTAAAATTTAGGACAAGTATATATGATTTATTAATGGTTATAAAATTGTGTGTTCATCAAGTATCGTCCTTCTAGCGTACAGACAATTCATTATTACCAGGTTTGTTAGTGATTAATTAGTGAGAGTTAAGTTTAGCAAAATGCTAATTCCTCACAATGAATCACGGGTAGAATTTTTGTTAGAATAAGTGTTTATAATTAGTCTCGAACATAATTAATCTTACAAAGAGGATACATATGAGAACTAAAAAAAAAATTAGGTGGTAGTGGCTATTATCTTTTGGGTGACAAGGAATATTCCACTTCAATTATTCGGAACACTACATTTCACAAATAAATAAATCTTTCGGAACATCACAATGGCACAATAGAATATGCCCTGATCCATTTTCAAGAGTATTGAAACTCGTATAAGAATTCTCCATTTGCGTACTAGTGGCGCGTTTACAACACCGTTTCAGGTCAAATCCTATTTTCTCTCGTGAATATTCATGTTCAAATAAATAGGCCTTGCTGAAAGGGGGGTTTTATGATTTATGTCTTTTTTTTTTCTTTATTAGTTTTGATCCTAAACATTAGAAAAACCATCCAAATTGAGCAAATTTTTACCCAAACTCTCTCAAATTTGTAACACAGGTAGCACAAACCATCCAATCTCTACTCCCTGTGCCAGAACCCAAGATGCACGAATCAGTAAGAAAAGAACTCGAAGAATTGGAGAAAGAGAAAGCAACAATTGACAACAAAGCAAACACAATGGTTCGACGTGAGCTTTGGGCCGGGTTGGGCTTCCTAGTGGTGCAAACAGCAGCATTCATGAGGCTAACATTTTGGGAACTTTCTTGGGACGTGATGGAACCAATTTGCTTCTACGTGACCTCAATGTACTTCATGGCTGGCTACACGTTCTTCCTTAGGACCTCGAAAGAGCCTTGCTTTGAAGGGTTCTACCAAAGCCGTTTCAGCAGCAAGCAGAAACGCCTAATGAAACTTCACAATTTTGACATTCAAAGGTATAATGAACTCAGGGCTAAGGCACCACCCTCTTCATCCATTATTGGTCACCACCACCCATTGGACCAATTTCACAAAAAATTGTAGTGATTATAGAATACTATAATTGTACAAATATCACCCACCAAATTATTGGGAACCATCATCCACCTTTTTTTTCCTGATATCATAGTCATCACCGAAATCCAGAGAGAGAGAGAGAGAAATCATATAAAAGAGAGAGGCGAAAAAAAAAGGAAACTTTATGATTAAGATGAGTGTTAGCATTAGACGCGGCTTGGTGTACAATATATGCAGACTGATAATTTAATTTTTCTTTACCCTCCTTAATTTCACCCTTTTGAAACAACATAGTATTACATCAACCTTTTCAAAATAATGGACGTCAATTTTAATGTGTCGTGGAAGAAAAAAGAAGATAAGTTTTCAAGAAAACGAACGCCAAATAGTATGACTGGCTCACCTACTTTGATTAACAAGAAAACAAGGTCCAATTTTTCTGTTCAAGCCTACTTTGACGAACAAGAAACAAGGTCATGTTTTACTGTTCAAGTCTAACTACAAAACAATGGCAGGGATAGATCTAAATTTAGGCATAACAAATTATTCTAGAGAAAGGTAAAGTAATTAAAGGATATATAGAGGAAGTATTTTTAGGGAAAAAAAGTGTACTTTTAAGGAACAAAAAAAGTTCTTCACTCTATAAAATTAGTTTATGTATTAGTTAATTTTTAGGAATTCTGTTCAATAACTCCTATAAAAGATGATGAGAGAATTTTTATAAATTAGTTAATGTTTAAATTAATTTTAGGTTATGAAATATATTTTTTACTAAAAGTATTTTCGGAGAAATTTATTCAAATTGATCCAAAGTCTAACCCTTTAGTGGGTTGTTAATTAGTAAGAATGTTATCCCTAGCTAGTCTAAGAGTATATATAGATTTACTGCAGATTGATTAAATTAGTTTAAAATTAGAAATAAAAATTAAAATGGGGTATTTAAAACATATTAAAGTACAGCTATTTTTGTTATGTCATATTAAATTGGTTAGAATGGAATTATAACATTAATTTGGTGGTTGAAAAAAAGAGAGAGAAAGCAATCATGATTCAAATCTCAATCTCTTTCACTAACAAGAAATTAATAACTAATATTTATTGATAAAGAAATTAATAACTATCACGTAGCATGATAAGTAAGAATAATCATTAGTCCATACATTTTGTAAGAGCTAAATCTCATACGTCCTAACCATTTCATGGGTTAGAGCTAAACTTTACTTAAATAAGGTTTCTTGTATATTTTATGGGTTTAGGACATCATAAACAAATGGGGAGTTAGAACTTAGGGTTTGTCTTGATATTTTATGGGTTTAGAACAAAACAATAAATAAGGTTTCCTTATGTATAAATATTTAATTTTTTTACAGCCATATATAAGTATTTAATTAAAAACACAAATATATATTTGAAGTGTAATATGCCGTTAACAGATAAGTTTATTAATCTATTTATTTTGTGATAGACTGATAGGTATATTAGCCTGTAAATTTATTGGTATTTTTAGTGATGAGCCTATTAACTCATAAGTCTATTGGCTTGTTTAAGGATAGATCAATCATGATCGGCCTATTTAAAACTTTAATATGAATATGAAATAAACTTATAAATAGATAACCAAGTTAATCCAAACTTATATAAATAGCAGGCCAAAGTTTGTAATAAACTAAAAGGTTATAAAGTACGTCATGGTCAAGGCTTAGATAAACCCTGTCTATTTCTACCTGAATTTGGACTAGGCTTACGTTAATTTTGCTTTCGTCTTGTATTTATTTATTTAATTAATTATTTTATAATTATTAATAAACTATCTATGGAGGTTCAAAGCTGCAAAGTGCAAGACGGTATACTAAACTAATTTTTCTACTTTTTGTACGCATCTTTTGTGGTAACATTTTGTATTCTTAACTTATACATGAAACACGCATACACACACGTAATCACCGGAGATAAAGTTATAAAATTGAGTTGTAGATTGAAAGAAAAATGAGAGAGAAAAAAGTTGTGAATTTATATTTTTTATTAATAAAAATTAACGATAAACGATAAAAAGAAAATTAAATGTCTAATGTTTGTTAAGATATTTTAGCTAAGTAAACAATTTTTTTATAGTAATTAAATTAAAGTATCATTTTTTAAAATACTAGTTTCTAACTTATATTTTTTATTTTCTTTCATTTTTATTCTTAATATATTTATCAAATTTCCTAATTACTTTTTTAAAAAAATCAAAGTTTTATTTTTTTTTTGTCATTTTACAGTTTTTAGTTACTTCAAGAATTAGTTTTTACTGAACTCTTATAAACGCTTATAATTTACGCTATGTTTGACAAAACTAATTGCAAACTGGGAGCTGATAGTTGAAAGCTGAAAAGTTAGCTTATTAAATTAGAAATGTTGGATAAAACTAGCTATTAAAGTAGCTAAAAGTGTAAAACGACAGAAAAATAATAAAATTGTGATTTATTTTTAAAAAATAAAAAATGAACAAATATATTAAGAATAAAAATAGAAGAAAATGTAAAAAGTTAGAAGTTAGTGTTTTAAATATTGCTACTTCAAGCGCATTTCCAAAAACGGTACTTCAAGTAGCATTTCAAAATACATCAAATGCTATCGAAAAACTATTAAAAAATTTATTGAACATCCAAATGAGTTTTTCAACTAGTAAAAAAAATTAGAAACTAACTGAAATGTCTTGAGGAATATAGTCTTAGGCTATGTTCACCAAAATTAGTTGAAACATTAATTGAAAGCTAAAAATCTAACTTATTAATTAGAAGTATTTGATAAAACTAGTTATTGAAGTAACTTAAAAATGTAAAATAATAGAAAGATAATAGTATCACAATTTATTTAAAAAAGGAAACAAGAAAAATGAATAGATATATTAAAGATAAAAGTGGAAGAAAATATAAAAAAAAAACTATAAATTTGAATCTAGCCTTTAAAAAATGATATTTCAAATAATCTTTCAAAAAAATGTTAGAAGAGGAAATTACTAAAAAAAAACTTATTTATCGAACAACTAAATGAACTTTTATACTAATAAAAAAATTAAAAAAATAATTGAAATATGTTATCGAACATAATTTTATAAACTAATTTTTATTTTCTAATTTTTTAACTAGTTTTTCAGTTAATTTATGTGAAAAATGGAAGTATCAACTTATTCAAACTATACAGTTCGAACTATTTATGGCGTTTTAGGGATCAAAGTTTGGATATTTTCTAAATAAAGAAAAATATATTATTCTTTATCTTAAATATGCTATATTTTTTTTTATAGAAAACAAAAAATGAAAAATTACTTAATTTTTCTTTCTTCAAAATGATCAATTTTATAAGATTGAATCGACTAAAAAATGAAATTAATCATTTTATATTGATAATATTATTATGCTTAGTGTGCGACTCATTAGTTTTTTAGAATTCTTTCGCCCTGCCATTCCTTCTTCAGGAACTGAGTCAGGCCTTTACCTTCTTCTCTTACTTGCTTGTACCTGACTGCCGGATACTGTTTATTGAGGATTTACATAAATAATAAATTGCATAACTGGGGAAGGTAGTTTCTGGACAGGCCTAATTAATTTGTCTTGTTTGTTGCAATGCAAAGCACTTAGCACTGTACCATCTAAAATGTGCGGTCCAAAATGCGAGCGAGCACTTGTACTTAAAACTGATGTAAATCCATGATCATTCACGATGGAATAAAAATGAAATGTTGCATCACGACAACTATATCTCTACTTGCAGTTCTTCCATCCCCTTGAGCAAGAAATTATATTATTAGGGGTTTTTCTATACTAAGTATACAGATTAAATCAATTAGTAATTAATATTTTTTTACATTTAAAAATAATTTAATGTGTAATAATAATACTAGTGTACATAATTTATCCCATGAGAATATCATGATTCCATCAATAATTCTAGTACCTAATTTGAGTTCTGTGATTTGCACTAAGGAGAGAAATAACGTAGAATTGATAGAAACCTACACGAAACAACTCAATCCCGTAGCTTACAGGTCAACATCATTTTCTGTGCCTAAAACAAACTCTAAGCGTGCATTGAACTCACACCAAGATTTAAATGCGACATAAAATGAATAGACCAGACGAATTTTGCATTAACTGCATGTGTCCGTTAAGAAATTAAAAGGGATTTTTTTTATTATTGAAAATTATATAGGAACATGCTTAATAATATTCATTTGATATACATAATTAAGTATTATTAATTTTTCGTAAATTATAAAAATTAAATATGTTGGTTAAGACTATATACCTGTGTCAGAAGGTGATTCGTAACTTACAACATAAAATCAGTTCCTGGAAGAAAATAACACCCGATGCTCGTACATGTACATGTTGGAGAAGTTGCAATATGTGTTAGGATGGGATGAAGAATTTTCAGATATCCCTTATGGGTTGGATTGGTTATTGGGCTTTCATGGGCTTGGTTATTGGAATTTTTGTTATATGTATAACAATCTTGTTGAATCAACTGAGCTAAACATTCTTCATCCTATATGAGTTGTTACTTGTTAACCTATTGTAGTATTGTTAGGATGACACTCATGTTCAAATATTAGATATTCTATATTCCAAATCATCTTGAGAGACTATGATACGTGACATCGACGGCATGCAATCACCAAATGACTCCGTCTTTGCGTGCTTGGACGCTTAAATAAGTTTCCTACCTTCAACCTTTTTTTTTTAGTTTGATAGAGATAAAGGGAAAAAAATTAATAAAAAAAGATCAAAATATTTAATTTTATTATTTATTTAACAGGCGATGAAAAAAATGGAATTAAAAAAACATAAAGAGGGGTTTAAGAGAAAAAAAAAGGGATGCACGTAGAATCACCCTTCACCCTTGTGTATTCCTCAACAAGTAACAAGAAATCACCAATTTCATCAGATTTTGCTTCTTTCAACCCAGGTCAGACTAGGCAAGCTGCTTCAACTTCAAATGCACTGGTCCAATTTCAGGCCCATAATATTCTCACTTTATTTGGCCATTCCATAATAATATTCCATCTTTGTTTCCCCCATCACTTGAATGGGTTATCATTATCATCATTATTTCAAAGGCATATTCGTCTTCAAATTGGTCAGATACTCTATGCTCATTGCTCAGCAGTGAATCAATTTGGTCAGATACGTGACAACGGCAGCGTGCTTTTACCAAATGAATGCGTCCTCACCTACTTGGATGCTTTCTAAACTAACATTCTCACCTAAAAATAAAGGTTAGAGCTTAATTGAACAATAAAGACAATGCAACATGTCAAACCACCAGAAACGTGACCACGCGAACTACCAAATTAGACAATTTTTGTTTTTCATGTGTAGAACTAGAGATTTTCTCCAAATAAAAGAAACCTTGCTTGCTGTAAGGTAAATGGACTCTGAAGGGGATGCTCGATTGGTACTCCTCCAAAAAAATAACCCTCGAAAATGATATTACAGCGTACATTAAATTGGAGTCACATTGTGTGTATGCTATTCTCTTTCGATTTCGTACATCATCGATGATAACTAGCAAGCACTAAAAAGCTACCAAAATTTCCTCCACCCATATTATTCAATTGAACTATAACTCGGATCATATATAGTCAGTGTCTGGTATGAACATCGGTAGCTGAAGAAAAGCTTTCTTTTCAAACCAGCAACCAACTAAATACTCTAAGAAAATGTGATTGGAATCCGATATTATTGAAGTAAATTTTGTTTTTCACACCGTCAAAAAAATAATCTTTAATAGCATATTTAACAAACAAAGTTATCTACCTACTGTGTTGAATTTTTAGTATAGAAATGAACAAATTAACTAATCATATATTACAACAAAATCATAATCAGTACCAAAAAATAATACTATAATTATTGCTTTCCAGCAATCCTATACTATAATATCTATTCACCTGTTCCATGCTAAAAATATGAACATTAAAAAGGGAACAGACTTGGGACCCCAAATTGCAACAACCACCTCGTGTCTTATATTATATTTTTACAATTGAACTTCAACATTTTTGCACTCACGCGCTTCTTAAGACAGTGCAGGAGAAACGCCAACATCAACAGTAACATCCCTAACTTTCCTGCTTTTGTGAACCACGCGCATTCTGACGTAGAAGTTAAGAAAGAGCATGAGAAGCGCAAGGTTTAGGATTGAGTTGAAGACCCACGCGCCGATGCCGTTGCAGCCGCCTTTGAGGAAGAAGTGGAGGAAGAACACGGCGATGTGGCAGGCGACATTGCATGACAGGAGGGCGATCTGGCAGCTGAGGACGAAGGGGAAGCAGGCGCCACGGAGGCCGATGGCGGTCCAGAAGCGGTAGCCGTAGACGACGGCGTAGACGAGCGTGGCGAAGAGGATAGCTAGAACCTGATAATGAATAAGTCATAAGTGAAAGTTAGATAACATGAAAATACAAATTAACGTTTCAGTATAGAAGAATATCATCAAAAATATATTCTTGTAGATGTTTTTACTCACTACCTGGAAGGACTGGGAGAACTCGAGCCAGAGGAAGGAGGCGAAGGCGGAGATTGAGTGGCTAAGCAGATGAAAAAAGGATAGCCTGCGGTGGCGTACGATTGTGAGGAGAGTGCGGAACATGTGGAGGAAGCGGGAGAGGTAGTAGACGTAGGACCAGAAGAACACGCGACCCGATGGGCGCGTGCCGAGGGGGAAGCAGAGGAGCCACTGTAAGGGGGTTTTGGAGCGCCGCCAGAACCAACGCGTGTCGCGGATCTCGGCGGCGGCGGAGAGGAGGATGCCGGCGAAGATCGTGGCGGAGATGAGGGACATGGAGAGGCTGTGGATGGCGGGGAGTGGCCCTAGAGGGATTTGACGGCGGCGGAAGAGGAGAGCAAGAGAGAGGTGGAGGAGGATTGAGAGGAAGAGGTAGGAGGCGATTGAGGTGAAGAGGAAGGACCACGTGGCTCCCCATGATTGGGCGTGGCTCCAACGGAACCCCACGATAGCCGGGTGCTCCGAGAGGTAGTAGATTACTGCTCGCGGTGCCGCCTTCAGCATCATCGCGTTTTTTTATTTGGTTCACTCTTCATTCACATTTCGTCGTTCGGTTTCGTTGGAACTTGGGCTCAGAGAGTAGTAGAAAGAAAGGTAATCACACTCACTTTTTAGAGTTGGGAAATGCGAACAGAAATTAAAGTGAGGGGGAAACGATTGGGGATCACGTGGCGCGTTCTCATTGGAGACACGAGTGTCAAAGATACGGACAGGGTTTGCCACGTGCAATTGAAAATTATTTCAAGGTTACGTAAGTTGGTTTTTCTATTGTTTTGCACCTCCCCTCGCGTTCTTCTTTAATTGATAATCAAGTGTTCTAGGACAACCACAACTATATATTTTAAATTGAATTAAATATATTTTAAAACATGATGGATTCTTAGAAAAAGTGAGACTAAATTTTCATGTTTTTGTTAGAGTTTGAGAATTGATATGAAATTTTAAAACACATTTTTGCTTATAATTAATAATGGCAATGATATGAAAAAATTGACTTAAGCTTTCACTTTAAAGAAGATTTTCTCCAAGAGGGCAAAGGACTTGATTGCTTGGTGGTTAAGCAGGCTTAGGTTAAGTTATACCTACTCTACCCTTCACATGTATTTAAGAATAAGGGTAAATTTGGATCCATTGAAGATTAATAAAATTACATCTTTTTATATATTATTTTGATCTCTCTTTTGATTTGTATATTATATATAAAAGATATAGGAGAAATTTTGTGTTGACGAGAAGGATATACATTTTTTAGTTATCATATAATTAAAGTGATAAAAGTTTATATTAAATTTTCAAAAAAAGAGTGATATTAAATTAAATTGTTATATAAGTATAATTTATCCTTAGAATAATTTTTGTATGAGACAACTACAGCTAATAGAAAATTCAAAACATTAAAAAAAGCTATTGTTAAAATTATTTTACTTAGTATTACATTAAATTTTTAATGAATCATGCGTTTATAGAATGTGTTGGTACAAAAATCTCTCCCTACTTGTGGACGTGTATGCGTGTCGGCCATTTAGATATTTGTCCTTCTCAATGAGGGAGCATATCTTATGAATTATCACTTTTGTTCACGACAGTGACTATCCTGTAAATTCTCCTTAGGTGTACGAGAGGGGGGAATTTGTCCCATTTATGTGTGTAGTTTAAATTATTGAAGGGACTGTATAAATAGTATTCTTGAGGAGACACAAGAATTGGCTTATTTTCCTTTACGTAAAGAACCTGATAGTAGCATTTGGGGCATGGATGATGTGGCTAGTTGAAGCACCACGGCCTTTACAGTGATGCTTAACCAGTTGTGTCATGGATGTACCTATATATTGTGGAGTAGTAGTAATACTGATTTGATTTGTTGAGTACATGGGCAATTTTTCGGCTTGCTGCTACAAAATTTTCCATGCAGTGCGGCCCACATTATTATGGTCCTGATTTGGACTTCTAAGCTCACAAGGCCTATAAATTTGAGAGTTAGAATATTAAGTGCTTCTTTGAGAAAATTACTAAGTAGTTCCAGATGATTGTTATTTTTATTTGATATGTAATTGGGTATTATTTTTTTAGAAATTGAAATTTGAATAGATACTATGTAAAAATCAATTGAAACTATAGACAAGTAGCGATCCTATGTTATCTAATTATTTCTCTTTTAATTTTGTCATTTTGACCATATGAGTAATGCAAGAAATGAAGAAGAATTCTCTAAATTGGAATTTAACATGAGAGGTTAAATTAAATTCATTTTATCCTAGTGTGTTTGTTTCTGTGCTGTGGTGAAAAATATCTTTTTTTTTTTCCATTACCAAATATAATCATAATATAATTATTGTTACAGCAATATTCGCTTCATATTTTGTACATCTCAATTGATGCAACTAGTAAACTATTGTATTAAGCATGAAATATTTGAGTCATATACCTTTTGTTAAGTGAATGAATAATAAAACTAAAACAACATGGTGATGACTCAATAAGTGTAACTTAATTGACAACAAATATTATGTTTGTGGAGAAGAATTTGAGTTTACAAAATACATTATTAGGGAGGGGCGAGAAGTTTCAAATGTGATTAAGTTCCGAATCAATAATTAAGTTGATCCAAATAGTTGAAGCTTGTGAAGATACTTCAAGGTTCTATCGGGAGCCAATAGTCCTAGTTATGATAGTTAAGAAAAACATGGCAATCGAGGAACAACAACATTGAGGATTTGGACTAAGCTTTCAAGACATTGATTTGGACCATAATCATGTTTTCAAGGCCTTTTCTCTATTCACTCCCCCCTTTTTGTTAAGTACAATTTCTTTCCCTTTTTTTTATAAAAAATCAAATTACCTAAATAAACCTTTTCCTTTCAAACTTTCATCTCTCCCTCACACACTCATCTTTTCAGCAAAAAAATATATACTCTCTCTTTCATAGCAACTACACATTCCCCTTACTTTTATCACATTCCCACATCTCTTTCACCTTCTTCACCCCCTTTAGTCTCTTGCTCTTCTCTATTTTTATTCCTTAGTTACTCGATCTATTACTCTAGAATTAGAAATCTTAAATTTGTCCAAGTTTCTATGGTGGATCCTTTTTGAGAGCTGTCCAAATTGAAGCACTTGTATTAAGTATATACTTTTTTCACTTCAATTACCTTACTATTCTACAATATTTCCTCTATATAGGTTTTTTTTTAATAGTCTTAGTGTTTTGCTTGAATTTTTTTGAATGTTTTTCTTAACATTCTAGAGTATACTTTTTTCAAAATGTTAAAAACAAAACATTATTCTTGAAAGTACATTCCAATATAATAATTTTGAATCAATGTTATGAGTAAAACCATTTATATGATAATAAAAATGAAAATGAGAGAAAAAAGAATAGGAGTGTACTTAGTAAAAATGAGGAGTAGATAGAGCAAATGCTCGTTTCCTATTTTTTTTTTTTTAATGTGGACCCTCTTTTGTTGGGCTACAAGTGATGGATGTTAAGCGAAAGAGAGTTGATGTTGGCCCCTACAAATATGAGAAAACTTGTTTACCTTTCCTTTCACCTTCTTCTCACCCCCACCAACCCTGGACCATCGCATAATTATTGTGCCACTTTCCCCACTGTTTGAGCATCACCAATTCACACACACCACACCAATGTCCAAATCTGTCGGTTGCATGACACTCACAACCAGATTCGTTGTGTGCATCCCACTCACAACCAATCATTGTCACATCACATTGTACAATGGAATCGTACTTCCATTGTAATATGAAAACTTGTATATATGATCTATGTGAAAGGAGTTTTCAATTGGATAGTGGGTTTTAAGAAAACATTATCCAATTGAAAGTTATTGAATGGTGTAATAGTTGGTCAAAGTTCCATCGGTATAATTTGATCTCTCATCTTAATATATATTTATATATATAATTATTAATATTTATAATATGTGTTATAATAATAGTGATGTAATTATACGTTTGAATTTTTTTGCCATTGACCTTGCGTGGGGAATTCTCATTCTCATATATTCTCAATTCAAAAGAATCAAAATGTAATGTTACTTTCAAGGCCAATGCTCTAGTGGACCACTTTGTTATGTGGTCCATTTTTCGGTAAGGAGTACTACGACGATCGAGGACACTAGTGATTTGAGTAGGGGAGTCAAATTCGATTTGAAGTATAGGACGGGGGAGACACAAGTACCACAAGAGGTTGTTTGAAGGAAGAAGGCTTGAGGGAGTGATATGGGGGAGGGGCCAGGGGAAACTAACGTTGTTGTCAGAGGGAGGTAGGGGAAAGGGTTGAGAAAGATAAGTTGTCAAAGAAATTAGTGAGAGAGGATTGAAGGATCCAGTATGTGCTCATCTATAATAACAATTTAATCCAACGACTAATAATTCTTGTCCACAATGAACACCTTTCAAGTGGTCCACGATAGACTTGGCTTACTTTTAAACCCTAAAATAAGAAATCAAAACCCGTGTGTGGAGAAACTCATAAGTCAAAACCTCCACTACCTTTACTGCTAGCTTGCTACCCACCAACTCTGGCAAAAAGCTCCGGGGTCACACACTGCCTCTAGGTTGATCAAGAAGGTATGTTTTCTCTAGTATGTGTTGTTTGTCTCCTTTTGAGGTTTCAAGTGATTTCTCTGTGATTTTCTTATCAGCTTGTGACTTGTGTTTTTGATTTTTGTGTTATAATGAAGGCTTTCGTAAACCATTTCATTTTTGCAATTGGAGACTCACCCGTTGAAATGTTTTGTCATCTTTCAATCTTCAGTGTATCCTTCAGTGATGAACAAAGTCTGTTGGCCTTGTAAGGCGTATTGGCTTGTTATAAGCCTTTCTATGCAGTAGGCCAAGTAAACAAGCTTTCAGACTAGATCAAGCTTTTAAATAGGTTAGGCCCAAGCATAGGCTCTACTCTTTCCAAAAATGTATTTTGTGAAAATTGTACTCGGATTATTTCTCACAAGTTTAATGTGCGTTGTTAATTGAGTCACGTCCATTGACTCCCTTAATTTATTAATACACAATAATCAGATGAAGAGGAAAAATAATACATGGTCTTAATTTATGCTGGATAGAACAATTTGTTGGAGAGGCAAAAGATGATTCTTACTCTTTCGTATCATCCCTAAAAATGTAAAACATTTATTATTGAGAAGAATTTGATGAATGTATATATTGAAGTTTTCAATAAAAAAATAATTTCTTCAAAAAAAAAAAATCTAATCTTAAATAATTTTTAACAGTTTAATTTAAATCAGGTCAATGTTTTTAAAAATAAAGTTATTATGAGAAAACTAGTTACAAATTAATTCGGTTTAGATTTTCCCTCAGAATCACTTTAATATCTACAAATGTCTTTAATTGGAAGCACATTGTGTATAACTCATCACCCTGCCAAGCGTATGACCGTCTCACACCTATCTTTATAGTGTGAACGAACTTCATATAGTGTGAATCGCAATACTAATATAGCATTTAACTTCAAAATTTCGGCGCGTCATCTTGGAATTTAAGCAGGAAGTAAAACTCATACACATACACAATATATGGCATTAAAAGCAGGCAAGTTAGGTATTTGTATATTGAGGCCAATTGGTCCGTGGTATTTTAACGTTCATGATTTGACTGTTTGGTATTTTTGATGGGTTGTTCTTTTGCACTGTACGTAGACAATAAACAAGAGGAAAGAAAAGCTAATCTTCAGGTAGGCATGCATCAACTTATAATTGAATGAGTAGAAGACAGTTAATTAATCATTATTGGTTAGGAAGTTGGTTCAATTTATGTCTCATGATACCAAACAAATTGTACCGGTCTCCGAGCATAGCCAAAGGAGTCAATAAAGGTAAGAGAAAAGGAAGTTGCTTAGGCTTGGCACGCTTATAATATTGTTTCTCCAACTAATTAGTTTTTTTTATTTAAATGAAAGTCAAATAGATACTCGAAATATATTAATTTAAAAAAAGGCTTCAAGGATACGAAGCAAAATAGAAAATCATCCCAGCATATGGAAATGTCGGTCCAAATCTTTAATGTAAAAAAATGTTGCTTTCTCTAGTATGTACATATAATTTGCTTCCAAATGCCAGACCCAAAATACGCGCTTAGGAACGTGACAAACCACTAGAGAATACTTATATGAAATGGGTTTGAATTTTGAAATGTTAATTTGTTTTCTTTAAGAGAAGAAAAAGAAAAAAAAAAGTTGAGACAGTGAACTAGGCACCTTTGAGCAGAGATGACATTTCCGGCCGCCTTTTGCCGCCAGACCCGGCTAGCCAGCCATTCCTTTGTCGGTGCTAATTTGACTTTTCTTGCACATCATTTTTTTTATATCTGATTTGTAACAGTAAAATGTTTTCCGCACAATGAAAAAATGATAACAAATTCATAATAAAAAGAAGACAACTGTCCAAATGGAAAATATTAGGAGATAAATAGCAAGTAAATCCTTAAAATTAAAAAAAAAATGCACAAAGGAAAATTTTCTAGCTCATAATACTCTTTTGAATAAGATTGGTTATTTAATTTAGAAGATATACATGTAGTTTTGTGAAGTAAAAAAAATGCACACGAAAATTATGAGAGCACCTTTTCCAGGTATGCTTTAAAAGGTGGGTATATACAAGATCCTTCATACTCGTGGCCAAGAGGTTTAAAATTAAAGGAGCAAAAGTCCACATAAGGCTCATCATCTTTGGGCAATATAGTCTGAATAAATAAAATGGAGTAAATTTATCATTATCATGTGATAAGAGATACAGGTCATAAAACAATTTTTTTTACTATTATTTAACAATGTAGTTTGTCTTCTTAAATTCTATTAACTGAATAAGATCAATCCTTGTTCGGTATACATCAAGTTTCCATCGGCTCGAATCGATATCCTACTACTTAAGCCATTTCTTTTCTGGTATTTGCCAACTTAATAGTTGGTAGGCTTTGCCATGTGTAGCACACGTTGAGATTTTGTAGAAAATTGTTTCCACGAAACATGAAATGCCCTTATGAAACGGCATGTGAGCCTCACATGCCAATAAATGATACATTTACTTTGGATTTGTTTCGCAAAAGTAGGGCTTTTAAATGCAACTTTGTAGTCAACATATTCTATCTCGTACAGAAATTAGTCCAACAAACTTATCTCTCTGAAATAAGTGAGAATAAATAGCTATGATCTTATTTACCAAAAAAAAGCTATGAAATTATTTCATGTTGAGTATAAGGAAGATCAATTAATTCATAAAAATATAGATGATCTCACATGACAATGTCATATATAATTATTTCATTTCCTTCGTTAAACTATTTTTTTTAAATATTTTTGTAGTTACCATAAGTCCAACATTAATATATATAAATTAATCAATGAAAGTAATTCATTGAATAAATCACATTATTTTATTATTAATATGATGAATATTGAACTTTAATAATATTTTTTAAATAATTTTTTAAAATATAATTGAGACTTACTTTATCATTCATAATAGTCTTACTTAACTTGAACTTGATTACATGATTGTCTCTTGTAGAGGACATGTAGTTCTTATAAAAGAGAATGATTATATCTATTATTGTTTTTTTTATCATTATATTTATCATGCTTTCAATCAATCATAATGATAAAAAAATGAAGTAAAAAAATCATAATGATAAAAAAAGTAAATAACTTAATTGATATATAATATAACTTTTTTTTATAACTATTTTAATAAAGACTTTTGCTTCCATAATAAAATCTCTAAGATATCTTACAAGTTTCAGTCTTTTGAACTAACTATAAAATTAATCATTGAGTCAAGACTTGATTATATTTAAAGTCCTCCACATATGATGTGTTATGTGGAATCTAGGCCCCCCACAAAATCAGCATCAAATAATTTAAATTAATTTATTAATTTGGCTAACCTTTACAAAAAATAATTTAAATTAATTATTTATTACATTAATATTTTTATCTCTTTTCACTATATTTTTTTTAATAAAAAATTAATATATCATATTAAATATTAATATATATTTTTATGAATTTTTAAATTATTAACATTTCATTAAATTATTACTTAAATAAATTTTATTTATCTAACAAATATTAATTATTGTAATTGAATATAACACAAACTTGTGCGTTTTCATTTGAAATTAACAAGTTATGAAATATTTAATTATATATACTAATACTAACACTATGTTTGTTTAAGTGAAAATGGACTTAAGGAAACTCTCAGCATCAATTTCACAGTAAAAAAAAACAAAAGAATAAATACATTACCTACTTGTGAAGTTTTAAAAATTAAACAAACTTTTCATGTTTTTTAATATTTGCAGTAACCTTTTTTTGTAAGAAAGTTTGTGCCGTATAATGTTTTCAAATAATTGAGGAGAGTTAGTATAATGTATAAAAGAATGTCAGTATATATAATTTTAAAAAAACTAAGAAAAGTTAGTGAAGAACTGGTAAAATTAATTTTTTTTTTGCATAATTAAAAAAATTTAAGAAGTAGTACATATCGTTTACACTCATACTATCTGCTTGTGCCTATAAAGAAAGTGCAACTGTGTTTCCCGTTTAAACGAGACTAGAAAAAGGCCGCTTGAAAGAGTGGTAGGAATGTACTTAATGTCCAATCAATGGCAAAGTTAAATATATGTACGTAGATATGTGGATTTCTCACTTATCAGGTCTTTGGTGCGTGAGAATTGAATAAAATAAAATTCCATTATGCACAGTTTCATCTCTTTAATTCTACATTTTTCTTATCAAAATTAAAATATTTGTTTAACTGAATATTTTGTTCTAGTTGAAAAATAAAATAAAAAAAATTGTTACTTTTAGTTTTATTATGTGTTAATGGAACTGTACTGTACTTAATATTTTATAAAGTTTACAGTGTGCGCATTACCGATCTAACATGACGGTGACTTTGTTTTGCTACATAACGCGACGGTCACTGGACCTTCTATAAGGAAGATATATCTATCATATATCCTTTACTAACAACCACATGGATTCAACGGTTTTGTAGCCTACAAGAATTTTCCTCCAATGAGTGCCTTCTCCGTGGTTTAACATATGCTACTAGTATAACTTTGACCTTACACATATAAGAAGAAAAAATTGTATCAAAATAATTATTATTTTATTTTTTAATTTATATTGCTTATAATATTAATAATATAGAATACAAAAACAAATTTAAATTAATAATGATAAGATTAATTTATAAAATTAGTATTTTATTTATTTATTATTAATTTTTTTTCTTTGTAAAATAATTTAAGATAATATAATTATGATGAAATGGAGTAATTTCTTTTCCTGTAGTTTTCTCAAAGAGAAAGAGAGATAGAGTAGAGTCTAGAGCATCAATTACTTTTGTTTATCAATTTAATAAAGACAAAATTGAGGATCATAGACTTGTCTTTGAGGCAGCACATTTTAGTTGAAACTCGAAAGGCCCACACAATGAAGAAATCAACTCTTACCTATACTCCCCTCTGTCTCTTTCAAGTTTTCGCTTCTTCAAACGTTTTAATATCAACCTTTGCGTATCTCTCTTTCACTGTCATTACATACTCAAATCCCACATCGTTCAACGTACACAGCACAACACCAAAGGCGCAATGGCACCAGCTACCAACACCACACCTTCATTCTTCTTCGTTTTCTTTTTCATCTTAATATTCTCATGCACCAGCGCCACCACCACCCAACAACAGCGTTTCAAAGAAGCTCCAAAATTCTACAACTCTCCCACGTGCGCCACCCTCCGCCACCACCCCAACCCAAACCGCACATGCCCCGACAACGCAGTCCACGTGGCAATGACCCTCGACGTTTCCTACCTCCGAGGTTCCATGGCCGCAATCCTCTCCGTTCTGCAACACACCTCATGCCCCGAAAATGTGATCTTCCACTTCGTCACCGCAGCTTCCAAATCTTCCTCCGCCGCAACGCTAAACCAAACGCTAACCACCTCCTTCCCCTACCTGAATTTCCAAATCTACCCTTTCGACGACCACGCCGTTTCGCGCCTCATCTCCACCTCCATCCGCTCAGCACTGGATTGCCCCCTCAACTACGCAAGAAGCTACCTCTCCACACTCCTCCCTCCCTGCGTCGAGAAAATCGTCTACCTCGACTCGGACTTGATCCTCGTCGACGACATCTCGAAGCTCGCGGAGACCCCGCTCTCCGGCACGGCGGTGCTCGCCGCACCGGAGTACTGCTCCGCGAACTTCTCGGCGTACTTCACGCCCTCGTTCTGGTCCAACCCCTCGCTGTCGCTCGCCCTCGCCAACCGCCGGAGGCCGCCGTGCTACTTCAACACGGGCGTGATGGTGATCGACCTCAGGCGATGGCGCGAGGGCGAGTACACGACCGAGATCGAGGAGTGGATGGAGCTGCAGAAGAGGATGCGGATCTACGAGCTCGGCTCGCTGCCGCCGTTCCTGCTGGTGTTCGCCGGGAGAATTGCGGCGGTGGACCATCGGTGGAACCAGCACGGGCTCGGCGGAGATAACTTCCGCGGGCTTTGCCGAGACCTTCACCCCGGGCCCGTGAGCCTGCTACATTGGAGTGGCAAAGGGAAGCCGTGGGCCAGGCTTGACGCTGGCAGGCCTTGCCCTTTGGACGCATTGTGGGCTCCCTACGATCTGCTCGAGACTCGTTTCGCTGCTCTTCAAGCGTAAAGACTAAAAAGTGTCCTAGCATTTCTCATTCTTTTTTAGTTTCATAAACAAAATTCAAATATACTTTTTTTTTCATGGCTTAATTAATTGAGGAGAGGGTTGTATTAGGGTGAAATGTGCTTTTTTATTCCGTAAATATGGTTAAATTTGGATCTAATCTTTTAAAAGACTGGTTTTTATTAATCTTGGTTCTCGTATATATATTTTCATATAATTGCTATTCTGTAATCCTTCCCTTTCTAATTATAAAACATTTTAAACGTTTAAGAAAAGTAAATAGTTTAATTAATCACATTAAATATGTTAATTATTTGTATTATAATTTTAAAATTACATTTTTTATATTTCTATATTCATTTAATTATTTTTCATTAATATTTGAAAAGAAAATAATTAAATAAAAGTATATAACAAAATAAATAGCATATCTAAAAATTAGAAAAGAATAATTTTATAAAAAAGAATAAACAAATTTATGAAAATGTTCTTATAATTAGAGACAAAAGTAGTATTATTTAGTGATTATGACTTCATATGATTAAATGATTATTGTGTTGTTATCATTATAAGTAATAATAGAATTTTTTTTTGAAAATTTACGAAAATTAAAATGAATAAATATGTTTTTGGATGACTAAATTATTAACGTATATACAAATCTAAAGCTCAATACGGCCATTTTTACAAAAAGTAATAATAAATAATCTCATTTATCTTCTACTTGTTAGGACACACAACATAATTTTAAGAGTTCAAAAAGTCTCATCTTCTTGTGTAAACCTAACTAAAAAAATGAGCAAGTGAAACCAATTCACCCCAAATTTTAATGTGAAAAAATTCTCTTACTGTGAGAGTAAAAATCATGGGACATAGTCCAAAAAGTCTCCCACTATATAAAATAATGAATGTATTAAAATCTTTTTAAAAATTGAGAATCATAAGATTATATTTCTACACATAAGTCATAAAAGTAGTTATAACTTTGTAAATTGAAGTCCCTTAAAAATTTATGAATTCTGTTTATAAAGTGTAATTACTTTTAAGACTTACCTCTAAATGAGAATTACTTAAAAAATATCTTCATCTAATAATTTCATAAAAAATTACCCTAAATGATAAAATAATAATTTTTTTACGGTCCATTAACTTAAACAATAATCACCATTTACTTCTCTCCTTCGCAAGTGTATATAGTAGATGTACTGCGATATTATCTGCCATATATTGTTAAAGTTATGGTTACAAATCCTACTTTCTTCAATAGTGTAAATAACTTATAGTTAGATGAACACAATCAAAACAATAATCTGCATCAAGAAATGCATGTTTAGGATACGAAAATGTCCAATGCCACGCAAATTATGGCATCCAACAACCATCGCATATTAGCTTTGATGCTTTCCCATTCTGTAGTTCTTACAATAATACTGCATCAACAAATGTTATAATCATTAATTTATTGTACTTAATTTGAAGAATAATATAACTGGATGCAAATTTATGGATAAAGATTGTTACCTTCCCACATAAGTGACATTAGCAACCAACGTGAAAGGATTTAAACGCTGTTGTGATAAGAAAAGGGGAAAAAAAAAACTAAACTTATGTACCTCATTGTTCGGAGGTTCTACATTATGCATAGTTAAGGAAGAGAAATATTGTATGTAGTCTTATTCTTATATATATAAAGATACTGTTTATGGATTCAAATTCATGACTAACAAGTCATCAAGACATAATTTTATCACCCTATTAGGATTCACGCTATAAAAATGTGGACATACTAACTGGTTAATCTTTGCACACATAATTCGTAACCAGAAAGCAAGAGTTTAATTGAGTATTACCTCCACACTGCCTCTTTTAATCTGATCAATAATTGAGGATACAACAGCTTATCAGTAATAACGAAGCATGTATAAAAATATAATCAAATAGAATATTCTCAAAGATGAATATAGTTAAACGCTGAAAAAGAAAGGAAAAAGGTTTATTTTGACACTTACGTTCAACCATATTTGAGGAACACGACCACTTATATAGATAGCAGCCATGAGCCATCCCAGCCATTGACCAAATGTACTATGTTTCGCGTACTGTGTATTAATTATTATATTGAATTATCGAAGTTGGATAGTTTGAGAAGTAATTTGTCTTTGTCTCGTTATAAAGGTGATTAATTGACTTTATACGTGAAGGATGCCTCTCGTATTTTAGTTAGGCTAGAAGGCCTCTTAAAAATGACAAATCAATTTATTTATTCACTAATAGTTCAATTCATCAAATATAAATTTAACTAAAAACTTCATGGATTAATTGAATTGAGTCATCATTTGTCATTGGAAGAATGATGAATCATCCAGCTTTCTTTATAATCCATTAGTTCAAATAGTAATTATTAGGTGTATATTTTATTGAATTGAAAGTTGTGATGGAGTGTAAACTACAGAGCACATAGTTGAATTGAGAGTTGTGATGTTGTATATGTTGAGATAGTTAATTCAGTTAGAAGTTAGTTAGTAATTGATTTTGTAGTTAGCTTTATGTGGCACTATATGTGATACTCTATAAATAGAATTGTGTAATAATTCTGCAGTATGAGTGAATGAATAATCTTTCTTCTGATATTACAAAGCCTCTATTTTAACAAATGGTATCCCGAGCTTTAGGTTCTTGGTAGAGAAAAAGAGGGAGATTTCCGCTGTGTGAGAAGTGTGTGTATACGACGTGTGAGAAGAGAGTGAATTCTGCTGTGTGAAGAGAGTGAGTTGTTGAAGATGGCCACCTCCAACAATGGTGGTTTTCCAACAACATTACCCATTCTTGATGGAAAGAATTGGGATAAGTGGAGCAATCAAATGGAAGCCATTCTTGGTTTTCAAGATGTGCTTGAAGTGATTACAGAGGGTATTGAAAAGATCACTACAACAAAGGTGGATGAAGCTCATGCCAAAGAAATCAAGAAGAAGAATTACAAAGCACTGTTCATTCTCCATCAGTGTGTTGATGCGGGTCATTATGAAAAGATTTTTGGAGTCAAGAGTGTGAAGCAAGCATGGGATATTCTTCAACAGGCCTATGCTGGTGATGAGAAGATCAAGAAGGTCAGGTTGCAGACCTTGAAGAGACAATATGAGTTACTAGAGATGGGAGAAACCGAAAGCATTGGAACCTATATCAGTCGGGTCCAAACTCTTGCCAATCAAATGAAGGGCTGCGACAAGAAAGTCTCAGATCAATCAATCATTGAAAAGATTCTGAGAACATTACCCACAAAATTTGATGTAATTGCTGTGTCAATTGAGGAGACCTGGGATCTTGAACAAATGAAACTTGAAGAATTACAAGGCTCCCTTGAAGCATTCAAAATGAGATATGCTGGAAGGAAAGAAAAACCAGGTGAACAAGCTCTGCAAGCCCAATCAAGCTGGAGAAAGGAAGGAGATAATTCAAAGATTAAAAGGGGAAGAGGCAGATGGAGAGGAGGTAGCAGTAGAGGGAGAGGCCAGTCAAATTGGAATAATCAGAATTTAAATTCTGGCAAGCCTGCATTTGATCATAAATCACATGACAATAAGCAAAGGAGAGGAGGTTCGTGTAATTCAAGAGGAAGAGGTGAAAGGAAGAGAATGGACAAGAGTGGCATCCAATGCTACAATTGTCAAAAATGGGGCCATTTTGTAGATGAGTGCTAGCACAATGACAAGAGGAATTCAAGAAATAATGAAGCCCAACTTGTAGAAGAAGAGCAAGATGATTCAGATCAAGTCATGCTTATGGCAACCACTAAAGAAAGAGAATCCAATACTGATTTCTGGTATTTAGATACTGGTTGTTCCACTCGTATGACAGGGAGAAGGGATTGGTTTGTGAATCTTGATTCAACTGTGAAAAGCAAGGTCAAGTTTGCTGATAATAGCACACTCACAGCTGAAGGTGTTGGTAAAGTGTTGATCAAGAAAAAAGATGGCAAGCACTCCTTCATCTCTGATGTTCTTTTGGTGCCAGGGATTAAAAGTAATTTGCTTAGTCTTGGGCAATTACTTGAGAAGGGTTATGTGATGTTCATGGAAAACAAAGAATTGAAAGTGTTTGATGGAAATAAAAGACTGATTATTAGGGCACCTTTATCTAGCAACAGAACCTTTAAGGTGGGAATTCAAGTAATGGAGCATAACTGTTTTGAAACTTCAATAAAAATAGAAGAATGGCTGTGGCATTACAGGTTTGGGCACCTAAATTTTAGGGATTTACATCTGTTATACAGAATGGTGAATGGTATACCTCATATTCATGTGCCAAAGGAGATGTGTGAAGAGTGTTTGGAGTCAAAGCAGCCAAGGTGCTCGTTTAAAAATCAAGTTCCAAGCAGGACAAAAGAAAAACTAGAAGCTGCCTATTCAAATGTATGTGGACTAATGCAAACAGAATCTCATGGAGGAAACAAGTATTTTGTGTCCTTCATAGATGACCTTACCAGGAAGATTTGGGTGTATATGATTTCTAGGAAGAGTGATGTGTTTGAAACTTTTAAGAAATTCAAAGTGCTGGTAGAAAAATAGTCTGGCCATTGTTTGAAGATTCTTAGAACAGATGGAGGAGGTGAATATACCTCATCTGTTTTTCAGCATTTTTGTGATCAAGAAGGTATTGTACATGAGATCACTCCATCATACACACCCCAGCATAATGGTGCTGCTGAGAGAAAGAATAGAACTCTCATGAACATGGTGAAAAACATGCTTAAGAGTAAGAATCTGCCAAAGTTTTTGTGGGGAGAAGCAGTGTGCACTGCAGCTTACATTCTAAAAAGATGTCCAACCAAAAGCTTGAGAGGTATTACACCAAAATAAGCATGGACATGTTGTAAGCCAAATGTGAGTCATTTGAGAGTTTTTGGCTCAGTATGTTTCAGGCATATACCTGATCAGCTAAGGCAGAAACTAGATGACAAGGGAGAGAAACTGATACTTGTTGGGTATCATGCTACTGGAGGTTACAAGCTGTTTGATCCAAAAAAGAAGCAAATGATCATAAGCGGAGATGTGATCATAGATGAGTCTAAAAGCTGGAACTGGGAGAATGATGATAGGCCAAGCAGAATTATGGTTGATTTTGAGCCAGAAGAAAAAGGAGATATGGAAACAGATGCAGAAGTGAGAAGATCATAGAGAACTAGGACAATTCCACAAAGGCTGCAAGATTTTGATAGTGTCTGATACACAAGTGAATGCAGAAGGTGATTTATTGCATTTTGCATTACTATCAGAAGCTGAACCAGTGAGTGTGGATCAGGCCTTGCAGGATCCAAGCTGGATTAGTGCAATGGAAGATGAACTCCAGTCAATTGAGAGAAATGAGACCTAGGAACTGGTGGATTTACCTATTCATAAGAAACCTATAAGTGTGAAGTGGGTATATAAGGTGAAAGTGAATCCAAGAGGAGAAGTGGTTAAGCACAAAGCTAGATTAGTTGTTAGAGGCTTCTTGCAGAAAGCTGGTATAGACTATGAAGAAGTATTTGTACCTGTGGCCAGATTAGAAACTGTAAGACTGGTAGTTGCAATAGCAAGTCAAAGGGATTGGAAAATGCATCAAATGGATGTAAAGACTGCTTTCTTGAATGGTCCACTTGAAGAGGAGGTGTATGTGACACAACCACCTGGTTTTCTTGTGAGAGGAGAAGAAGACAAAGTCTACAGATTAAAGAAGGCTTTGTATGGCTTAAAGCAGGCTCCAAGAGCCTGGAATAAGAGGATAGATGGATTTTTGCAGCAGACTGGATTTATGAAATGCAGTTCTGAGTTTGGAGTCTATGTGAAGGGAGAAAGATCAACTCTACTAATTGTTTGCTTATATGTATATGATATGTTGGTGACAGGTAAGAGTGAGCATGAAATCTGTTCATTCAAACAAAGCATGATGAGAGAGTTTGAAATGACAAATTTGGGAGAATTGTCATATTTTTTGGGAATCCAGTTCAAGAAGGTGAAAAATGGATATGTCATGCACCAAGGAAAGTATGCAAGTGATTCTCTAAGAAGGTTCAAGATGGACAGATGCAATCCAGTAGCTACACCAACTGAAACTGGATTAGTGTTAGAAAAGGTGGAAGTGAGGATGTTGTGGATTCAACTCAATTCAGGCAGATGGTTGGCTCATTGAGGTATCTTTGCAACACTAGACCAGATATTGCTTATAGTGTTGGTTTGATCAGTAGATACATGGCAAATCCTAGAGTGCCTCATCTCTTAGCTGCAAAGAGGATCATGAGGTATGTAAGAGGAACTCTGGATTATGGCTTGTTGTTTTCAAGCAGTATGGAAGAGGAGAAAGCTGATTTAGTGGGATATTCGGATGCTGATTGGTGTGGAGAGAGAAGTGACAGAAATAGCACAGCAAGGTACATTTTCAAGCTTGGTGAAGCACCAATTTCTTGGTGTTCAAAGAAATAGCCCATTGTAACTTTGTCATCATGTGAAGCTGAATATGTGGCAGCATCTATGAGTGCATGTCAGGCAGTTTGGATTAATGCATTGTTGAAAGAAATGCAGGTTGGAGAAGAAGGAATTGTGAAGCTGTTTGTGGACAACAAATCAGCAATAAACCTGGCCAAACACCCAATTGCACATGGAAGGAGTAAACACATTGAAACAAGGTTTCATTTTCTTAGAGACCAAGTGAGTAAAGGCAAGCTGAAACTTGAATTTTGCAGATCAGCAGATCAAGTTGCTGATATCTTGACCAAACCATTGAAGAAGGATAGCTTTTTAAGGCTTAGAAATGATTTAGGTGTAATGAATGTTGTAGAACTGAATTAAGGAAGAGTGTTGAGATAGTTAATTCAGTTAGAAGTTAGTTAGTAACTGATTTTGTAGTTAGCTTTATGTGGCACTATATGTGATACTCTATAAATAGAGTTGTGTAATAATTCTGCAGTATGAGTGAATGAATAATCTTTCTTCTGATATTACAAAGCCTCTTTTCTAACAGTATAAACTTCAGAGGAAGTCCTAGCATAGTCCTCCAACAAGCTTGTCAGTTATTGGATCAACAAAACCACTTCAAAGTAGCGACTATCATGTCTTCAACAACTAAACAAGCATATCCGATGGGTGTGTACTAATTTCCCATAATCCCTACATTAACATTAGCAGCATACATACTTCTCATGAAGAATGTACGCTAATATCTCAGTTTTTTGAAGGTGCCCATTAAGTTTTCAATCCAACATCAATTGGTTACATCACACAGCTACAAAAATCAAGATGCAGCAACTTTTCCTTCTTCATAATCATCTTTTGCTTCTCTCCTTCGAAAGTATCTGTAGTAGATGTACTGCGATATTATCTGTCATATTAAGGTTTTGATTATAATCCTACTTTCTTCAATAGTATATAACTTATAGTTAGATGAACACGATAAAAAATAATAATCTGCATCAAGAAATGCAGGTATAGGATACGAAAATGTCCAATGCCACGCAAATTACGGCATCCAATAACCATGGCATATTAGCTTTGATGCTTTCCCATTCTGTGGTTCTTACAAGAATACTGCATCAACAAATGTTATAATCGTTAAATAATTTTACTTAATTTGAAGAATAAATGTATCTGGTTGCAAATTTATGTATACGGGATAAAGAAGATTGTAACCTTCCCACGTAAGTGACATTAGCGACCAATGCGAAGACGAACATGAAAGGATTTAAGCCCTGTTGAGATAAAAAAGGGAAAGCATACATAAAAATGTGGAGATAGTTAATCTTTGCACACATGATTCGTAATCAGAAAGCAAGAGTTTAAGATTAATTGAGTATTACCTCCACACTGCCTCTTTTAATCTGATCAATTAACAATTGAGGACAATAACTTATCAGTAATAACAAAGCATGTATAAATATAATCAAACTTAAAAAGAATATAGTTCAAACCCGAAAAAGAAAAATGGTTTATTTTGACACTTACGTTCAACCATATTTGAGGAACTCGACCACTTATATAGATAGCAGCCATGAGCCATCCCAGCCATTGACCAAATGTACTATGTTTCTCGTACGCCTGTGATGATGAGCAATAGTTATTAGCAACTATAACTATGCAAAGCAAACCCAACACTAAAGAAAATGATGAGTGTGAATTAATTAAGGTTTCCAGTACCACTGGCAAGTCCCACCTGCAAAAGTTTTCTTCCACCATATCCTATGTATCCTTGCCTCAAAGCATTACCCTTGAGAGGCAAAATAACAGCAGGTGCCAGAAATGTTCCATAACTTCCCTGAAATGTTGAACAAAATTTGACAAACTTAGCAGTATTTGTATTAGTATAAGGTGAGGACACAAATGTGGAAGACTAATTGTACTAGAATAGAAATAATCATCATTGGGCAAGGAAAAAAGATTTGTGAGTTAAGGGTAAAGTTGAAATGTCAAAGGCATTATAAGTAATCGAGGTGCGATTTAGATCAAAGATGGAATAATTAGTATTTTATTTATATTTAATTTTGAGTATACAAGAGATATATATATATATATATATATATATATATATATATATAAAATACGAAGGAATAACAAAACTTTAAATTATCTATAACTTAAAATTAAATCTATTTATAACTTGAATTTAAATTATAACAAATCTGCAACTAATTGTTGTTTCATATCAATATTCAATACTCTAACAATAATAACCTTTTCTCAGGGATAAAATTTAGACCATAATAAAAATGCAAGAAAAATTTAAGAGAATATAAAAAGGGATAATGATTCTTGGACACCTTTTAAGTGTCTATACTTGAAGAGAGATAGAAAAAAAGATGAGATAAAGTGTCTATACTTTAAGAGAGATAGAAAAAAAAAGATGAGATAAGTGATTAATATAATCATAGTAATTTGATGTGATAGAAGAAAAAGAGAGAAAAAAAAAAAGTTTTAATAGGATGCTTGTAACTTTTGGGGTCAAAGGGCTTTGGTATCTGGATGATGTTAATGTGTGTTTGTTTATATGTTACATTCAACTAAATGTGAGTCCAATCTTCCCCTTCCTTCTCTGTTTTTGTCTTGGGAAAAAGGGAAAACAACTTTAAATGGATTTCAAAACCGAAAACCAAACACACCCACTATCCTAGAATTGGGATGAATACCATATGTAACATGTTCGGAAACTCATATAAGAAGGGAAAAATCACGTTTGAGACGTGGAAATTATAATTATTACTAACTTCTTAAAATAACATTCAAGATGTGGAAAATCACCTAAAAAACGTGGAACCAAACACGCTAGTAATCAAGTTAGCAGCATGCTTGAGTTAAACAGTTGAAATACTCACAGCAACAGAGCGTGGGATTGGCATAGCTTGGGATGCGGAATTATTTGAGGAAGCAGGAGGTGCTTCGTCATCGGAAGAAGAGTCATCGATCGATTCCATGGCTGAAGGACCACTTTTAGCAGCTCTCATGTAGGTTCCCCAGGGTGGAGTGCCACTCCCAGCCAATGATCTTGCTGACCTGCACAATTATTTTAATTCAATTCAATTAAAAACAAATACACTTTTAGTCCTAAGATTTTATTTATTTCTAAGAAGAAAAAAAGTGTTTGCAATGCACTAGGATAGACTAGTAGTGGGAAGTTAAGCTAAATGTACAAAGTCATAGGTTCGATTCTCATTATCATCATTGCTTACAAAACGCACTATTGCTAAAACCAGTCACAAAATGAGAAGAAACTATATCCATACATATAATAGTACTCCTGTCTAGGTGCTGCCTTGGGTGAGCCATTTGGTATTGGGATTCCAGATTTGTTAGTTGGTTTCGGTGACTTCAATGGATTTTTCTCTTCTTCTTGATCCTGTCACATAATAAAGTATTATGATGATGTGTTCTTTAATTAGAAGAAAAAACTTGTATTTAATTAATTTTGAGCCTAAGCACAGAGTGTGTGAATTTCACTTTTGATTAATCAGAAGGAATCTTAGAAATTGAAAATGTACCATCTGCTGATGTAGTCATAATATACGATTAGCAGTAGTAATACGATCGTAGTGATTGTGTAAAGCTGTGAATCACAACATTGACCATCGTTAATAAGATCAAGGTTGTAATTTTCGTTGGTTAAAAAGATTAATGATAATAATAATAATAAAACACAACTATTAAAATGATTTTTTTATCAAATAATTACGTAAATTTATTTTAAAAAATAATAAAATGTACTTTCTTGTTTTTAAAGTATTTTATAACAAGAGTTCATTAAACTAATAAAATCTAAACAGTTATCTTAGTGTGGTAGATGGTCTCGACAATTTGCATGTAATTTTAAATCCAAACCTCATTCTTCTCATTGTTAGATAAACACTGAACCTCTATATTATTTTATTGTCATGTTATAAATATATTATTAGCATTATATAGATTATTGTTACAAGACATTTAAGTTAATTTTTATTTTTTTATTAATTAAAAAATTTATTTGATTATTCGATAATTAAATTTTTTAATAATTTTTTGAAACTTTATTTGAAATAGAATTTTTTAGGGCATTAGTTTTTATCTTTTAATTTTTTATATTTTTTTCACTTTTTTCTTGGATATATCTATTTATTTTCTTTGTTATCTTTTTTAAATAAATTATGATATTATTTGTCTATCATTTTATATTTTTCAACTATTTTAACAACTATTTTTACCAAACACTTCTTATTTAATAAGTTAGCTTTTCAGTTTTAAGCTTTGTCTATGTTTGGTAAAACTAGATGAAAGCTAAAAAATGACTTATTAAATTAAGAGTGCTCGATAAAGATAAAATTAGCCGTTAAAATAACTTAAAAGTGTAAAATGATAAAAAATTAATAAAATTATAATTTATTTAAAAAAGATAATAAAAAAAGAAGAATAAATATATTGAGGATAAAAGTAAAATAAAATATAAAAAGTTAGAAATTAAAAGTTAACATCTTAAAAATATATTACTCAAAATAGTATTTAAAAAATGTTAAAAATTATTAAAAAAATTTTATTTGCTTCAAATAAACTTTTTAACTAATAAAAAAAACTAAAAATTAACTTGAAATATTTTACCCAATATAATCATAACCTATCCCTCTATCAAGAGGAAGTAACACTCGTTTGAGTTCTTATTATAGACACTTAGTTACTATAGATTTCTTACTGTAGATACTTAGTAACTATAGATTTCTTACTATTTGACAATGCAGATAACAAACGAGCCCTGATTCTTCAAATATTTTTTGTTTATGACTTCCCTTGGTGCTTAGGTTACCTTTTTTCTTTTTGAATTTCTATTCTAGCTCCTTAGAAGAAGTTAAACTAAAAATATTTTATACTTTTTTAAAAACAATAAGTGATATAATTTTTATATTAAAAGTAGCTTCTTTTTTAAAAAATGATATCTAAAAAGTGTTTAGACAAAAACTAAATTTCTCTTCCTTCTCTCTCAGCTCCTCACACTTCTCTCTCTAGTCTCTATGCTTACTCATTCTTTAAGACAATGATATTTAAACACAATTTTTCAATCAAGTAGCTAACTTTTATAATTTTTTATTTATTTTAATCATATCACTGATAATATTATAATTGTTTTCTCGGTAGTATATTTTAGCATTTGAGGAGTCAAAATAGTATCTTTATATTCTTTCAACTCTGTGAGAGAGATCTCACAATTATTTTAATTGTCATTTTAAGTTAATATAAAGTTGTGTATATATATCTTGTAAAATGTGAAATCATACGAGGAAAAGAAAGAGAGAGAGAGCAAATGAGACTTTTCCTTTAAAATGAATGTTAAAGGCTCATTTGGCAGTATTTCTAGGCTGCGCCAGACCACACCACCAACCAAGTGAAACCAACGATGTTTGCTTGTGACTGAACAGCTGACACGTGTCCAAAACTAAATTGACCTCGGAATCCTATAGTAGAACTTGGAACCAAATCAGCACATTTCCCGTTTGTAGAATAGAAAGTGTTTTTAATTGGAAAGTGTAATAGTGCTTTATTTTATGATTTCTAATATAATCTTCAATAAATAAAAAATTATTTGCTGATTCCTTAATCAATTAAGACACGGATTAAGGAGAAGATTAGATGATTTACAATCGTCTGTAGGGCCTTTCAAAAATAGTACTATGTACTAAATGAATAATTAGGTGATTTGTATCATGTGCTTTCTATATAAGGATTCTTAGGATCAACGAACGACAGAAAGCGATTAATATTTTACGAACAAAAGAAAAAGATACTACAAAAAGATTAATTACCAGAGCTGTGTAGTACTGTGTTGGCAACTGCATGTCCATCCACCGTTCCCAAAAGAAGACAAAAACAATCGCATGAAATTAAGTAAGGGGATTAAATTAAACAATTAAAAGAATAAAAAGAATTTAGTGGGTGAAAATGAAACAGAATATATGATGATAACAAAGAGACTAAGACCACCCAGTTGCATGTCATATATGGACAGGACCACCACCATGCCCAAACAAATTATTACAGTTCATATGGTTCAGAATTTACTCACAGTAGCTGGTTCAAGAATGCAACCCATCAAATTGCATATATCCCTGCATAAAATAAAAAATTATAACAAATCATAATAATAGTTAGTAGTAATTATTTAAGTCAATTAGTGCTGCCTCTTTTAGTGGACATGATCCGAAAGATTTCGTTAAAAAAACACAAAGTGGAAAAGTTTGTTTCACTATTGCATTGACTATGAAATTAGAGATGATATAAAGAAATAAAGAAATTAAAAATATTACAAGAATGACGAACCCAGCAACCCAGGTGAGGAGAAAGACAAGGGAAACTCCATGGCTTTTCTTGGTACGAAAAATGGTTATTATTTGAGGAATTTCAGCTACACCCCAGAACACTAGACTTGTGAGCCCGAAACTAAACGAGATTTCATCTTTCAAATTGCAAAGGCAATCTTTGAAATACTTCTCCACCCATCTCACACATGGTTTTCTCTCCTTCAAGCAGTAAGAAGGTGGCATTATTCTCTCTCTCTCTCTCTCTATCAATTTATCTTTCTTCTTTCTTTTCTCTTTGTGGTGTGCGAGCTAGGTTCAACTTAGAAAACTAAGGTGTTTTGCGCAAAGAGATACAAGAGGCTGGTTTTGTTGGTGGGCCTCCTCAAGTGAGCCCAACAACTTTTATTAGTATTAAAAAAAAAAAGGATAAAAGGAGGGTAGTTACGTGAAGGCTGCTGCGGTTTTTCGTTTTCACCTTTCTTCTGTGCAGTTGGAGAGAAAAAAAAAAAGAAAAAGTTTTGCTCACTTTGCGGTATTGGTTGGATACTCATTTGCGCTCTGTTTTGGATGAAATTTCAGCTAATTGTTCCTAAAATTGTGGGCATTCATCCTGTATACTCAGAATTTTATTTCTCTCATATTTTGACAGAAGATATTTTTACCCTGTTGTGGGTCTCTATTTGAATATTGTTGCATTGTTGATTTCCACTATTTTAAGAGTGAGTAGGCATTTATTTGTGAAGTTCTGCCGTAGAAACTCTTTGCTGTACTCTTTGATATTTTACATAGTGGAGAACTTTCTGGACTTGGTCCCGTGGTTTTTTGTCCCTCACATTGGGGGTTTTCCACGTTAAAATTGTTGGTATTCTTCTTGCTGTTATCTCTTTATTTTTCTGCACTCTTGGATTTTTGGATTGCCGTATATTACGCTTCTCACAGGTTCACTCAAGCGGGAAAGGTTTTAATTACCACTGCATATTTGTGTAATTTTTCCGCTGTGCATACGTACCTTTCCCAACAGCTGGCATCAGAGCTGGTTCATTTTTCTGGGAAATTTGCTTGATTGAATGATGGAGCCTAATTACGGTAGAATGATTATTTGAATGGAACTAATTACCACAAGTGGAGAGGTAAGATGAAAGTTTTACTATTTGTGAAAAAATTACATTTACCCGTGTTTGCTGCTCAGAAACCTGATAATAAGTCTGATGAAGAATGGGCTTTTGAGAATGAGATGGTTTGTGGTTTTATTCGTCAATGGGTAGATGATAATGTTTTAAATCATATTGCTAATGATTCACACGCCAGAACTTTGTGGGACAAGCTTGAAACCTTATATGCTTCTAAAACTGAGAACAACAAATTGTTTTTGCTGAAACAGGCTATGAATTTGAGGTATAAGGAAGGTACTTCTATTTCTGATCACCTGAGTGATTTTCAAGGTTGCTTTGATCAGTTGTCTGGCATGGGTGTAAAATTTGAAGATGAAATTTTGGGACTTTGGTTGCTTAATACTCTACCTGATTCTTGGGAAAATCTTCGTGTTACTTTGACTAGTTCTGCTCCTGGTGGTATTGTGACCATGAATTTTGTAAAAACTACTATTTTGAATGAAGAAGTCAGACGACGTACTCAGCAGGTATCCTCTTCACAGGCAGAGGTTTTGGTCACTGAAAACAGGGGGAGAAGTACAAACAGGGATCAAGAAGGAGGTCACAGAGGTAAAAGCAAGCGCAGAAGCAAATCAAGGTCTGAGCAGAAAACTTACAAGTGCAATTATTGTGGTAAAAAAGGTCATCTTCAAAAGTTTTGTTATAAGCTGAAGAACGATAACAAAGGCAAGCAAGAAAAGAGAAATGATAAGAATGGTGATAGTGTTGCCACTGCTAGTGCAGGAGATCTTTTGATTGTTTATGATGAGAACGTGATCAGTGTTGCTTGTGATGATTCTAGCTGGGTTGTTGACAGTGGTGCCAGTTTTCATGTGACTTCTAGGAAGGATTTTTTCTCATCTTATACTCCAGGTGATTTTGGTGTGTTGAAGATGGGTAATAGCGATAC
>PYAF01001297.1:3373604-3385327 GCA_007407185.1 Glycine tomentella | reverse complement strand
GCTTCTGCCTTATAACCTTTCGTCCAGGCCGGAAATGAGGCATTCTGTCTCCGGGATTGTAGCCGTCGAGTCCTCTCCCCTTGTGCCTGCAACGAGGATCACGGGTCATCGGCCGGTAACTGCTCCTGCGTCATCGAGGGGAATCCCTGATTGCGCGGGTTCATTGATGAGGAGGATATGGGAGCATATCCGTAACAGTATGTGTTAAAGTTGTTAAGCACATTTGGTAGTTTTTTCATTATGTAACATGATGGGGTTAGTGTTATCTTTTCTAGGTGAATCTTCTTATGCTTTTAGTTGAATTGACATTGTATTTTCTTTAAAAGTATTTCTAGTAAGTATCTTATTAATAAATAAATAAATAACTTTAAACAAATGCCTATATACTAATAAACTTTTTCTTTGGATGAATAATATTAATAATGTTTTTTTTATCTTAATTAAAACACAATTCTCCATGTACAATACGGATTTGCCCCTAAATCATACTTCCTATTGTACAACACTCATTGTTCTATTCTTAAACTATAATTAATGGAAATTCAATACATACGAAAATCAAATATTTTCATTTATTTAGTTTTAATGCCAAACTCCTTTTTCTTATGTTATACCATACTTTAATCTCCTCCTTTTTTTTCATAATGCATTTTTGGTTACGTTTCTAAAACTATTTGATCTTGTTGTTGAGATCATTACCACTTTCTATCGCTTCCACATACTTATTTGATTTAATATGAAAATATGGGTATGCTTGTACCGATAATGTCATTCCAAACACATGCTTAATAGATAGAGGTTTTACAACATTACAGATGAAATTGTCAATGATCTCACACATTTGACATCAACAACTTTAAAACTCTCTTCAGGGCTATAATTTGGCTTTGGTACTTGTCCACCTTGCATTTCTACGAAAGATGCACCATATTCAAAAGCATCCTTTACCGAATGAAATTTCCACGAGTCTCTAATACCGTTATTACTTTTTCTCCATGTTACATGCACAAATTATTTAATTAGCATATTTCATGCACCCATTATAATTGAGTAACAATTATCTTAACTTTTAAATATACTAAAATATGATATAGTGAAATACATAACATATATTCTTATAAATATTCAATTTCACTTATTAATATTAAAGAAAATATTGTACCCATCAATTTCACATATATTCTTAAACAAATTACCTCCTTACGCCCTAACATTGGTGCTATGAAGAGGTTTGATTGCTTTTGAGGCTAGGTTCCATGCTTCCACCTATGGCATATTGTACCCATCCAATATAAAGATTGTTTGCAACATGTGCATATCCATGGTGAATTCTTCAATGTTTTTAATTAATAACTCATTTAAAACCTTTGAAAATGTATTTTAATGACTTAATTCAGCAATTTAGGCTTGGTTAAGTAATTGATTACCTTGGCATGCGTTGGTGGCAATTAGGTCCAGAATTTATATACAACAGTGACCTTCATGTCCTTGTCTCTCATATATCCATCATCATGCCCGAGAAGCATAGCCTTGTTTTGCTCTCTAAACCAATTGTTTGAGACAGTCACATAGTGGAACCACGTGTGACGTTAAGGAGACCATCTTGGCAATCATAAAGTGTGTTGTGATCAATCCAAATCTTTGAAGCTGTAACCAATCTTATTGCATCTCCATCAACTTGACCTAAAGGCATCACTTTTCCATAAGGACCCATTACCATTCCAGGAGCTTGAGGACGACAATGATGAATTCTAAGCATGTGGTTCTAGGCTATAGAGTGGTATATATGTGTGCGTGCGTGCTTGTGTGTGTGTGTGCACGCATAAACAAATTAAAATGCTTATGATGGAAGTTTAAGTTAATGTTTGGTAACTTGATTTTTCTTCAAAACAAGTATTTTTAGATAACAATATAACTTCAATTAGCTTTAATTAATTTTTTTAAAATCTTATAAATAAGACTTATGGAATGTATTCATTAATTAAAGCTACTAATTACCTTAAAGATCATCAAACATGTATTATCAGCAATGTGAACATTAACACCTCGACCATCAATGGTAGTGAAGCTGCTAATGAGAAGGGGTTTCTCAGGCCTAATGTACATGTCTCTTTGGAATGTGATCCAAACTTTGTCTTGAATCCTAGAAGCTCCATATCTCAAGGTGCCATGTTTGGGGTTTATTGGGTCGCCACTAAGATCAATAACTTTGTAATGAATGAGGTCATTACCAAATTATTTATCATCTTCCCCGTATAGCCCTATGAACATTTAGCAAGTTATGAACAGTGTTTCTTCCATTCTAGATTCAATTTCCAACATTGATTGATACCATTCATTTTCAAGCCTTCTAACTTGGATTTTTTTCTTGCAGAACTAACTTTTGGAGTGAATATGGTGACACTCACAACAGTGAAAACAAAGCACCAAAGGATGCAATTGATTACTTGATAAGTCATGATTCATTATGCTTTTTCTTGAATTAATTCCAATTTGCTAGATAAATAATTAAATTATTGAGAAGATCGAGGGAGATAGCATGGAAGGTGGGAAGTTTGCTTGATTTTAAAGGAGAAGTAGTGACATATATAGGTTATTCTAGAAGTTGAAATTGGTTAGTAATTGCTTAGGACTTTGGAAGTTTGTTAAAGTTGTTGCATCAAACTATGGCCAAAGGACTCTTATGATGAGAGAAAAAATTAAGAATAGAAATAATTAAGTAAAGGTAAACATGAAAAAAAACCAATATTTTTGGGGATTAAACAATTGCCTATAACTTCCATATGAATCTAATTGTTGTATTTTGTAAGGATGAAATTCATCAATTGTTATACAACAAAAAAAGATTTAATTTTCATGCATTATATGAAGTATTTTTTTAATATAATTGAAATGTTATTAGAAATTATAAATGAACCGCTACATTATAAATAAACCCCTATATTAATTTATTAGAAAAAAATAATGTCATGTCTGGTATTCCAAGTTCATTAAGGCAATCTAAATCAATAAAGTTCATTAAGGCAATCTAAATCAATAAAACACCCCGGCATTGCTTGCCTGTGTGAGGTGCTGCCTTCGCCAAATATTCATATCACATCCTTCCATTCGGATCACATCCCCACATCCCTATATTTATCTAAATAGGGTTTCACTCCAACATTGTAAAATGGGGTTATTTTGTGTTGTATACCTACAATATCTGGTCCAACTTTTCCACTCAATTATCCCATGATTTAGTGGTTAATTAAATTAAGTATTAAGTTAATTATGGGTGACTTCATGTTAGTCATCTACAACAACGATATTATTTGAAAATCATTACTTGTTGTGTTAGTCATCTAAAAGATTCATGACTCCTATGTTAAGTTAAGCCTTTTAGGAACGAAATGATTTAATGACAGCAAAAAATTAACTTAAAATATAAGTAATATGAAATCGTTGTATTAAAAATTTGATCCAAGTTGTAAGCCTAATGTACAATTTTTTTTTTATGGAATTTAAAAATTTGAAGTACTAAGTACTTCAAGTCCGGTGAATTTAACTGCATGAGTTCAGTGAAGTGGTTCAGGACAGCCAAAGCATTATTAACAAAGAATGAGAGGTGAACGTAATACACATTTTTCTTTCAACAATTCATTGTGTTAATGCACTTGCTAAGCTTGGCACTTGGGAAGATAGGATGATTACCGACTAGTCCACTTCTCCCTCTTTTGTGTGCATGATCTCCTCTTGATTGTTTATGGTTTTCGTAATTCCTTGTTTTTGCTTAACTGCAATTGTTTTTCCTTACCAATCCTTACTGCAAGTCCATAAGGGCATGAATTGATTGTGAGTGTAATATATTTGTTTTGTTTATTATTTTAATTAATGGAGAGAATGTCTTTAAATAATTTGTTTTGTTTATTGTTTACTAGTTACTACTTATATCTATTTTCATGTGGGCCAATTATTCGTTATCACTACATGAAACAACAACTTTAACGCATCTAGTGTTGTATTTCTCAGCAAGAGGCACATCTTTGTATTAGTCCTGCTAGTGAAAGTGATATTTCGGTTAAAAATTCTTACAACCCTAAAGCTAGATGAGTAAGGGATATGATGAGTAAGGCATTATTAACTAGCATTGTTTTGAAACGTAACGTGACCATGCTAGATGTTGTAAGCACTCGCATTCTTGGCCAATTCGGGTTCCTTGCTAAGGTATTTTCAATCTTCGAAGATTTAGACGTATTAGTTAATGTTGTAGCTACAAGTGAAGTCAGTATTTCCATTCCAAGTTCATGGATACTGAAGAATGAATGATGCAATTTAGTATTTTGTTGTGTTGGTGGATGATTTTGTCGACGGTGGGGTGGGATTGGGATGAAGGAGATAGGGATAAGGTAGTGTTTTTAATTTTTTATATTTTATTTAATTATTATCTAGTTTTAATCTCAACCATTCAAATATTTTAATGATAAATCGAAGGAGTAATAATAGCGGTTCACTCATAAACCATTTGATGCACTTCTTCACCGTAGACTCCACCTTTTTTCTTTTTGTTCTTTCTGCCCCTCTTTTTTCTCTTTTCCATTTATCTACTTTCTTTTATTTTTCTCCGCTCAAACTGAGTCCTTGAGACCCAATCAAATTAGTACGTATCAATAGTCTTCTTTAATTAAAAAAAAAAAAAAAGAACAATTCTTTGATGTTTCCAGAAATATTTTGCTACAAAAAGTAATACATTATTTGAGCGGGCTATGTTATTATTTGAACTCAAAAAATCAATTGTTTGAGGATAAATGAAATATTTATTTGATCTTGAGACCATATTTTATTCTTCAAACATCAAAGGTTTGTTGAAGAGTGAAATTGTCCGAAACCAATAATCGTTAATATTGTGTTTATAGAAGCAAAAAATCATTTCATTGTTAATCAAATATTGCTTAAATTAATTTGTATGTCTCTAAATTATTCTAGAATTTTTAAATAAGATTTTAATACTTTAAAAGTTTGCAATTAAGTTCCTAAAACTTTAAATCACTTTTAATTGAATCTCCATTAAGTCAATTGAATTTATAAAATAATTTATAGAGTAAGTTACTAGTTTAAGTATTAATTTAATTAATAGGTCTTTAAAATAATTTTAAAAAAATAATTAAATACTTAACGAACTCTCAACAAAAGCGTGAGTAAATTCCTGATTACAAATGAAGAAACTTTAAATATTATTTAATAACTTAATTTAAAAACAAGCGCCCATGGCCTAATGGATAAGGCGCTTGACTTCTAATCAAGCGATTGTGGGTTCGAGTCCCACTGGGCGTGCTATATTTTATTTAAATATATTTTTTGATGGTTGAGAATCGAAGATAATGTTAAGAGTAAAAAAGTATTTTTAAGTAAATACAATTTCTTAAAAAAATATAAATTACTTATTTTAAGTAAAAAGGAATTTAAATAAATACATGGAAAAAAAATATAAATTTATTTATTTTATTAAAAAATACCTATTTTAAAGAATAAATTGACCCTTAGAAGTTATTTTATAACTTAGAGAATAAAAAATATCTTAAAAAACAATGGGCCGTATCATTCTTCTTCCACCCAAAATATATGTATCTGGACTCACAAAACTTTGGGTATAAAACAAAGTCATTTCTTGAAACTAATTATTTGTAGGCAAATGTTAGGTAGTAGAAAATGACTTGATTTATATTATTATATAGTTCTGAATTTGACCTTGCAAGGATTGATAAGAAAGGCAAACGATCTTTCAGCTCATAAAAAGTGGTCTCGCCCTCCATTATTCCATTAGAAGTTCTTTCCTTTCTTAATAATTAGACTTCACCCGGTTCTAATTCTGTGAAGATCAATTGGGAGGCCAAATAATCCCATCTAGGTGTAGGCAATTTTGGACTCTGTATTGCGTTGGATATGTTTTTCCTTTTACATAAATAGTTGAATTACCAAAAAAAAAAATTTGAAAGTAATGCCTAATATTTGAAAACTGAAACGGCAAAATATTGAAATCCGAAATTGCTGTCTAAAATAGCATTCTACTTCTACATCCTCTACATCTAATCATTATTAATTAGATATTGATCAGATTATATACTTTAAGTTTTTGAAGTCAGATCAGATTACTTTAAGTTGATAAGTGAATTAATTGAAATTATAATGGATTTAAAGATATATGTTTGTTGGCCAACAAGGGCTGGCTAGTTAAAATGCTTAGAACATTCTCATTGATGTTTTATGGATTACTTTAAGTTGATATATGTGAATTAATTGAGATTACAATGAATATTTTATGTAAGATATTTGTTTGTTGGCCAACAAAGGGGGTGGCTAGCTGGTTAAAATGCTTAGAACATTCTGGTTGATGTTATCTGCTTGTCTTTCTTTCTTTCGCTATCAAAATGAAAGTTTCATTCTTTCTCGATTCGCTGCATCAAAGTAATTACTTGGATATGCTCGAGATGTAGTTTGTGTTAGCCACAGCTCACTCGCACTCGCAAGATAAGCAGTGGTACCCATTAGTTACACGTCCGCATTGGATCAAATTGCATGCGGCGACCGACGTTGTTTGTTTGTGAAATGACGTCTGGCCCTTCTCCTCTGTACTCATCATGAATCTTTCAGTCTTTAGCAGGTTGGCACTTTGATAAATAGAACCACGTTACAACTGTAACAAGTCACACTGGATCAGATATCATTACATTAATTTATATGAAGAACATTGAACCACTACGAAAAACGTAGCAGAGTGGAGGAATAAAGTAAATATATGAAGAGTTAATTAATTAGAGTAAAAAGATAATACAATTGAGTACAAGTTTTCATGTTCACTTGCACAGTTGCACACAAGTATAACTTCAGTCAGCATATTTATTTTGAGTACTGTGAAATGTTGGGTTTCTTATATTCTCCAAATTATTTTTTAACTTATTTTTTTATTGGATTTTAGTTTGTTTGAACCTTTTTTCGTCTTGCAACTTCATGAATAATCTTTTAAAAGTTTTTTTAATTTCTTTTAGCTCTTATTTTTTTTTATTATCATTGAGTCTTATATCCATTGTAAATAATCTTTGAAATTATTTAACTTTATTACAATTAAAGTAACATTGACTTAATACTCATGTAATGATTGATATCCTCGCCCTGAATCACTTTGTGATCAAACTGTCATAGACGTTCCAAAAAGTATACATTCATCCTTCATAGGAACTGCATCACATAGTACTTCATCGCTATACTTCCCAATAGAAAAATATTTAACACTCTTCTTACTACCGACAAATCTTTATTTCCATCTATCTTTTGGTTATCTTGATCACCTGTCGTATTAATAAACAAGATAATAGAATAGAGGACTTCACAGTACACTTGTGTTTGTCTCTTAATTTGTCTACTTTCCAATAATGATCGTACTACTCTTTATTTTCACCACTCAAGTCGCTCTTATAAGTTTTTAAGAGAATCTTATCCATTATTCTTTTTAAGACAACAAAGGAACAATCAAGTGACTTAAATTTAGAGAGAGAAAAATAAACAAGAAATATGACAAGAGTACCAGATATAGACACAACAAAGATAAAAATACCAGAAGATCAAATTTCACAAAGAGAGCATGGAGTCATTCCAACTCAATAAAACAAAATGTTGTTTTTTATTTTTTAGAAACTGGATTGTTTTATATGTGGATTGTGTTATATGTTGTTGATGCATTCTTGAATCTTCCTAGATTTTTTCTTATTCACAATTTTTATTTTTATTTTTCTTATATGGCTGTTTTCTTTCTTTGTGTTTTGGGCATAACTCAATTCAATTAGAACATAAATAAGATGCAGGAAAATGAAAAGACACAAAAGAAAAAAAGGAATCATAAAAAAAGAAAATAAAATAAGGCTGAATGAAATAGAACATAATAACAGAAGGAATAAACAAAATTAACACATAAATTGAAGAAAGAGAATTAGACAATTTTTAAAAGGATTAAAATAGAAAAACTCAAACTTGAACTTCAAGAAACCAAAACTCTAATAACAAAAGATACAAATACAAAAATGAGACAGATCATCCCGAAGAATTTAAATTTAGAAAATGGATTTAACTTTCTTTTAGGAAAAAATATTGACGGCATATTTAAGAAATAAGTGAAAAGATGAATAATAAATTATGTGTTTGATCAGTACAAGTTATCTCGATAAGATCATATACATTTTATTATTCAAGAATCAAGAAAAACTCTCACAGAAAAAAAAATTATGATTTTTATACGAGAATTTTAGAAGCAAAGTATTTCATTAAATTTAAATACTATGCTTAAATTTAATATAAAAATTTATGCGTACACATAACTACAAGGAGTTTATATTTTAACTCTTGGAAAAATTTCTGGATATCAATTTATCGTGCATCATGTGGAAGAGTATTTAAAAAAAATCCTTTGTCAACGAGAAAATTAAAAATAATAACTTTATGGTAAATATATAATATGTATTTATTTTATATATTAAATACAGATGTTTTAGAAGCATGAGATCATTAAAATAATACATAAAATACGTATTGAAAGGCGGTATGAAAAATATCTAAGGAGTTGTATTTAAGCCTTATATTTAGAATAAAAGACGACAGAACTTAAAAAAAATGCTTATAGAATAATTTTTAATTAATATTATATACATAATTTTATTTATAATTTTCTTAAAGAAAAATATAATAATTAAAAATAACTCATATTTTACTTTCAGAAAAACTAACACACATCTCAGAAAAACATTTAGAAAGCGTTTCCTTTGTGTATATCTGCTTCGGACAAACATGGAATGAGCCTAGCTTGCTCCGGTGTACAGCACTGTTGAGCTACGCATTTTTTTTTTCTGCACACGCATAATATGGTTATGGTAGGTAGCGTTATTTAATTATTTATTTATTTTTCTGCAAAATAATATTATTTTAATTCTTTTAAAAAAACTCTTATTTTAATTAATTCTTTTATTTTATATTTTCTTTTATTATTTTATTCAAAAATATTATTTATTACAAATAAGTTTCCTAAAACTCATATCCAACATTAGTTCACATAACGATAACAAGTATAACTCCGTTAATAATATATATTAAGTTTGTAGGAGAATAATCTGAATTTTCACATAATATATTTTTGAAAACAAATGAAAAATTTTAAGTATGATTACATAATGGATATATGATTAATCTCATAATTGATTTAAATAATCAAATTTTGTGAAGATATTCATAGGTTAAAAAAACCGATTTTTTTGTTGTATTGTCTATTATATTTTTTAATAAATATTTATTTTTAAAAAATTCTACCATTAATAAATAGCAGCATTGGTTTTTTATAGAAACTTTATTTTTATATAGTGATTTAATTTCTCTGTTATTTGACATGATTACGTATGTTACACTTTCTGATTTGTTACTCAAATTACAGCACAACCCTAAAAGGTCAACAATCCGATACATTTTTTACTCTATGTCCATGTCTTGTTACGTAATTTCAAAGGCCTCTCTTTCCTTCCTATGTATAAAAACCTGTTCGGAAAGGTACCTATGCACAGCGGAAAAATTACACAAATATGCAGTGGTAATTAAAACTTTTTCCGCTTGAGTAAACCTGTGAGAAGCGTAATATACGGCAATCCAAAAATCCAAGAGTGCAGAAAAATAAAGAGATAACAGCAAGAAGAACACCAACAATTTTAACGTGCAAAATCCCCAATGTGAAGGACAAAAAACCAACGGGACCAAGTCTAGAAAATTCTCCACTATGTAAAATATCAAAGAGTACAACAAAGAGTTTCTACGACAGAACCTCACAAATAAATGCCTACTCACTCTTAAAATAGTGGAAATCAACAATGCAACAATATTCAAATAGAGACCCACAACAGGGTAAAAATATCTTCTGTCAAAATATGAGAGAAATAAAATTCTGAGTATACCAGATGAATGCCCACAATTTTAGAAACAATTGGCTGAAATTTCATCCAAAACAGAGCACAAATGAGTATCCAACCAATACCGCAAAGTGAGCAAAGCTTTTTCTTTTTTTTTTTCTCTCCAACGGCGCAGAAGAAAGGTGAAAACGAAAAACCGCAGCAGCGCTTCACGTAGCTACCCTCCTTTTATCCTTTTTTTTTTTAATACTAATAAAAGTTGTTTGGCTCACTTGAGGAGGCCCACTAACAAACTCCCCCTACGACTCAAGTGGAGGCAAATGCCAAACCGGCAACAAATTGACAAGCTTCAAATTTCCACTTTGGTAGTGTCTTTGTCATCATATCAGAACCATTATCATCTGTATGAATCTTTTCAAGTTCCAGTAACTTAGAATTTAAAACATCATGTATCCAATGATATCGCACATCAATATGTTTAGATCTACCATGGAATGTAGGATTCTTGCCAAGGTGAATAGCACTCTGACTATCACAAAATAAAATATACCTCTGCTGCTCAAAACCAAGTCCCTGCACAAACTTTTTCATCCAAAGCAACTCTTTACATGCTTCAGTAATAGCAATGAACTCAGCCTCAGTTGTAGACAATGCAACACATTTTTGCAACTTAGACTGCCAAGCCACAGCTCCCCCTGCAAAGGTAATCAAATACCCAGAAGTAGATTTTCTAGAATCAACATCCCCTGCCAAGTCAGAATCAGTGTAACCACAGAGAATAGGCTCCCCAATTCCAAAACACAGTTTCAAATTAGAAGTACCATGGAGATATCTCAACATCCACTTCACAGCTTTCCAATGCTCAATACCAGGATTGGAAAGAAAACGACTAACAACACCAACTGCATGGACTATATCAGGCCTAGTGCAAACCATTGCATACATCAAACTTCCTACTGCAGATGCATAGGGAATAGATTGCATGTCTTCTTTTTCTTTATCACTAAAAGGAGCTTGCCTAGTGCTAAGCCTAAAGTGTGAAGCCAGAGGTGTACTTACCACTTTAGCTTTATCCATATGAAAACGTTGAAGTACTTTCTCAATGTACTTCTCTTGTGACAACCATAACTTCTTGGCTTCTCGATCACGAGTAATATGCATGCCAAGAATCTGTCTTGCTGGTCCCAAGTCTTTCATTGCAAAAGACTTGCTAAGCTCCTTTTTCAACCTGTTAATTCTAGACAAATTATGACCAACAATCAACATGTCATCAACATATAACAATAAAATGATAAAATCACTATCAGAGTATTTCTGCACAAAAACGCAATGATCTGAAGTAGTCTTCTTGAATCCTTGTTGGATCATAACAGACTCAAACTTCTTGTACCACTGCCTCGGGGCTTGTTTCAACCCATACAAACTTTTCTTCAACTTGCAGACATAATTCTCTTTACCTTTCACCACAAAGCCTTCAGGTTGCTCCATGTAAATTTCTTCTTCCAAATCACCATGAAGGAAAGCAGTTTTCACATCCATCTGCTCAACCTCTAAGTCAAGACTGGCTACCAAACCAAAAACAACTCGAATGGAAGACATTTTAACAACAGGAGAGAAGATTTCATCAAAATCAATGCCCTTTTTCTGACGATAGCCTTTGACAACTAACCTCGCTTTGTATCGTGGAACAGAATTGTTTTCTCCAGTCTTTAATCTATAAATCCACCGATTTTGCAAAGCTTTCATGTCCTTAGGCAACTTGACCAACTCAAAAGTATGATTATCATACAAAGACTTCATCTCATCCTC
>PYAF01001297.1:3281908-3363091 GCA_007407185.1 Glycine tomentella | reverse complement strand
CATATACAAAAAATTGCTATTAGAAATTAAACTAAAGAGATATAATTAACTGTAAAAGGTAAATAAAATAAATAAAAAATTATCAAATGAATGAAAAAATATATATATTTCTTACTAATTTGTTTTTATGAATGTTGTAAGATAGGTTCAAAAAATTGTCCAAAATAAAACCATTTCTTACTAATGCATGGATATTTGATATTTCTTAGTTATATGCATAACAATTGATGAATATTCTTCCTTACAAATATAATCATTAGATTGATATTAAAGTTATAAACAATCGTTTAATTCCCCCAAAACAATGCTATATTCACCTGTTTTCTTTAGTTAATTAATTATAGCATAAATTTAACTAATTGTCACTCTTACATTGTTAATTTGAGGTAAGGAATCAAAACTTAGATTACCCTCTCTCTTTCTATTCTTAATTTCTCTTGTCATCAGAATCTCTTAGTCAAAGCTTGATGCAACAATTTCAACAAACTTACAAGTCCCAAACAATTACTAACCCACTTCAACCTTCTCATGTCACTACTTCTCCTTTAAAACCCAACATTTTTATTTTTCTTTCTTTTTATCTCTTTCTTCTCAATAATTCAATTAGTTATATTACAAATTAGAATTAGTTGAAGAAAAAAAAGCATAGGGAACTATGACGTATCAAGTCACCAATTCCATCCTTTGGTGCTTTGTTTTAATTGTTGTGATTGTTACCATTTTCACTCCAAAAGTTATTTTTGCCAGCAAACAATTGAAGATGGAAGGCTTGGTCGTGAATGAAATCGATCAATGTTGGAGATTTAATCCTGAATGGAGGAAACATCATTCATAACTTGTTATATGCTCGGTGGGCTATTCTAGAAAGATGACACACAACATCAGTATGGGCCTTATCCATTACAAAGTTACTAATCCCAGTTAAGACCCAATAAATCCCAAATTTGGCATCTTGAGATATGGAGCTTCTAGGATTCAAGGCAAAGTCTGGATAACCTTACAAAGAGATATGCACATTAAGCTTGAGAAACCCCTTCTTGTTTGCGATTTCCACCACCATTGATGGTCAAGGTGTCAATGTCCACATTGCTAATATAATGCATGTTTGATGATCTTTAAGGTAATCACTTGCTCCAATTATATGTTCCACAAGGCTTATTTTTTAGAAAAAAAATTATAGTTTTTAAAAATTAATTAAAAATAATTGAAATTATAATATTTTTCTCAAAAGATTTTTTGTCTAAGAAAAATTAATTTAAACTTTTATCATTAACATTACAATTTTTCCCCATTTGTTTTTAATGCATATATTCCACTTTGTAACCCCAACCGCATGCTTGTTTGTTATTAGGCAACCAATGTAATTATCCATGGCCTTAAAATCCATCATTGTCAACCTCAAACCCCGGGAATGGTAATGGGTCCTAATGGAAATGTGATGCCTTTGGGTCAAGTTGATGGAGATGTAATAAGATTGGTTACAGCTTCAAAGATTTGGATTGATCACAACACCCTTTATGATTGCCAAAACGGTATTCTTGATGGGGCTTTACTAATGTGATTGTTTCCAACAATTGGTTTAGGGAGCAAAACAAGGTTATGTTTTCTAGGGCATGATGATGGGTATGTGAGAGACAAGGACATGAAGGTCATTGTATTTTTGACCTAATTGCCACCAGCGCATGCCAAGGTAATTAATTTTTCAACTAACGCTAAATTGCACATTAAGTTGTTAAAATATATGTGTTAAAGATTTTAATTATCTCATTAATTAAAACATTATAGAATTCGTCATGGGTATGCACATGTTCGAACAGTATTTACATGGGATGGGTGTAATATGCCATAGGTGAAAGCATGAAACCTAGCCTTAAAAATGAATCAAACCTTTTCATAACACCAATGTCAAGGCATAAGGAAGTAATTGTCTAGGCAATCAAACTAGCTAATTAATGGAGTGAGTACTATTTTTATCTTACCTTTAACATTAATAAATGAAATACAATATTAACAAGAAATTATATATTAAGCATTTTAGTAGACCCAATTTTAGTGACCTATTAAGGTACTTGTTACTTAGGATGGGTGCATGGAATATGCTAATTATATAACTTGTGCAAGTAATTAACATGGAGAAAATACAATAATGAAATTAGAGATATATGGGAATTTCATTCGGTGGGAAATGTTTTTGAAAATGGAGCCTCCTTCATGGAAACACAAAACAGACAAGTATCAAAGCCATACCAAATGTGTGAGATTATTGACAATCTCAATATTATGATGCAGTAAAACCTCTGTATTTTAAGTGAATGTTTGGAATAGTGTTTACAATGCATGTATACCTATTTTCACATTAAATCAAATAAAGATGTTGACGCTACTGAAAGAAAATATGGTTTTGAGGCATGTCATATTTTGAGACGTTTAACCAAATACGTACTAAGAAAAACAAGGATATTAAAGGATGGTTGACATAAGCAATAAGAGTGTGGGATTCAAATCAAATAAATGAAGAAAGTTTGTTCCCCAATTATGTATTGTAAGTCCATTGCATACAGTTTAAGAACAAAACAATCAGTGTTATACATATAGAAAGACCTTTTTAGCATATATTGAGAAGTATGATTCAGAGATCGATACACCAAGATTGTATGATGGGGATTTCATTGAGTCGAAAGGTTTATTACTATTATTCATCCAAAGAAAAAGATAATTCAATATAAGCTTCTTTTTTTTTTAAAGTGAATGGAACATTATTTATACGTATCAGAAAGGTTTATTACTATTGTGCAACACTTTTCTATTCAAATTTGATGCTCACAAGTTATAAATGAATGATATGGAAGACACAGTCATGCAACTCTGGTAGCACACAATATCTTTGACTTTGTTATGTTAATGAGATTAGGTCAACGGAATGACATTAATATCCCGTCAAACCCTGCAAGAATATTCTAATATCAAACCACCAATTCTGACCAATGGCAATGAAATAAATCAGTTTAATTAAGATTGACCGTTCCATCTAAACTTCTTCCGACTAATGAAATAAATACGAAACAAAATATTCAAATCACTAAAACACACTTGTTCTCCAGAAAAAGTGTTTGCATTAAACCCATTTGCAGCCATAATCTCTATCCATCCTTCAATGAATCTCTTTCCTATGATCACAAAAACAATCTTCACTTTGATTATGTTATGTAGCATCTCAGTGGTGGTTCATGTTCAGGGACAGCAACCTTACGTTGGTTTGGCGACAACAGCATGTGGCCAAACGGGGAATTCAAACTCTATGCGCGGCTACACTTGCAATGGCGTGAATCCTAGTTGCCAAGCTTACCTCACCTTCAGGGCTCAACCCCTTTACAACACTGTTCCCTCAATATCTGCTTTGTTGGGTTCAGACTCATCTCAACTTTCTGTGGCAAATTTTGTTTCTGAGGATGGAACCTTTGAAACAAACAGGTTAGTGATTGTTCCAATCAATTGCTCTTGTTCAGGTAACAACAACAACCAGTATTATCAGTTTAACGCATCCTATGAGATTGAAAGAGGGGACTCGTATTTTGTGATCGCTAACAACACTTTTGAAGGCCTTTCAACATGTCAAGCATTGCAGGACCAAAACAACATTCCCGAAGGAGACTTAATGCCCGGAAATGAACTCAATGTTCCTCTTCGATGCGCTTGTCCCTCGAAGAATCAAACTGAGCAAGGTGTCAAGTACTTGTTGAGTTACCTTGTGGCTTCAAATGACATTGTTTGGCTCATTGGTGAAAGATTTGGTGCCAGCAGTGAGACAATTGTTGAAGCTAATACTCTTTCTTCTCAACAACCAATAATTCATCCTTTTACCACACTTCTTGTACCTCTTCAGGACGAGCCCTCGAGTAATCAAATTTCTGAGCCATCTCCACCACCACCACCACCTCCACCTCCCCTCCATCTTCTTCTAGTGGAAGATCAAGCAAAACATGGGTGTATGCAGTGGTAGGAGTTGTTGGAGCTATTGCATTAGTATCATTAGTCCTTTGTACCATCGTTTTCAGGACACATTATCTCAAGGGTGGTAATAAAAGGAAAGATGATTCCGTAATTGTGTCTGATAGTTTTGTGGCTGTGGCTATTCAGAAACCACAAGAGAAGAGGTTGGAAGAAGAAGAATCTGAGAATTTGGCAGAGATCATATCTGGCATAGGTGAACCGTTCAAGGTGTACAGATATAAGGAACTGCAAAGTGCAACGAATGGTTTTAGTCCTAGCTGCTGCATCAAAGGGTCAGTTTATCGCGGTTTCATCAATGGGGATTTGGCTGCAATCAAAAAGATAGATGGTGATGTGTCAAAGGAGATAGAGCTTTTGAGCAAAGTGAACCATTCAAATGTTATACGTCTTTCTGGGGTTTGCTTTAACGAGGGCTATTGGTATCTTGTTTATGAGTATGCTGCTAATGGATACTTGAGTGATTGGATCAACATCAAGGGAAAGTTTCTGAGTTGGACACAAAGAATTCAAATTGCATTGGATGTTGCTACAGGACTTGACTATCTTCATAGTTTCACTTCTCCTCCTCATGTACACAAGGATCTGAAGAGTGGTAACATTCTTCTGGATAGTGATTTCAGGGCAAGGATTGCAAACTTTAGGCTTGCAAGGTCAGTGGAAAGAGAAGGTAGTGAGGGTGATCAATATGTGATGACAAGGCATATTGTTGGGACAAGAGGATACATGGCTCCAGAGTATTTAGAAAATGGTCTTGTGTCTACAAAGCTTGATGTCTACGCATTTGGGGTTTTAATGTTGGAAATGCTCACTGGAAAAGATGTTGCTGATGTTTATGCAGAAGGGAATATTGCGAATTTGTTTGATGTTTTAAGCGTGGTGCTTGATGAGGAAGGTGAACATTTGAGATTGAGAGAGGTCATGGATCCCTCTTTGAAAGGAAATTATCCAATGGAACTTGCTGTGTTTGTGGCTAGAATGATAGAAACTTGCATAAAGAAAGATCCAGCAAGTCGACCTGACATGCACGAGATCGTGTCATCTTTGTCCAAAGCCTTGGACTCTTCATTGAGATGGGAAACGTCTATGGAAAGGAAGTTTTGATGCAACAAAGGGTTCCTCAATTAGTCAATATGCTGCTTTGTTAATCACTTCCCTATATTTTCTCTCTTCTGTATGTAAATGTTGCTGTGTATTGTAGGATAGAAGGATGAATAATAATTTATTTGATCTTTAATTTTTCCCGAACTTGTCTTCCTGAAGGTGTTTGAAATAACAGAGTCAACTAGAGGCATGTTCGTGAGAAGTTCTGTCAGACGTCAGTGTAATTATTCAATAGTTTCATTATTTGGGTACAGTGTCATTATTCAATAGTTTTATTATTTGGGTATATAACTCTATCTCAATTATTTTTCATTATTGTTATCTATACATCTTAAAAATATTCTTTTAAAATTAAAGGAATCAACAAAAATCTTGATCCATGAATTTTTTTTTATTATTCCGAAATCAGCCAGCTCCATATGATTCCTGCAAACAACACAGTCAACGCATCAGTATGCTTTGATTGAATATGATATCAAGTATCACGTGTTGCAAGTAGCAAATTATCAATATTGATATTCTCTTTTCCCCTTTTCCAGCATTACAATTATTCACAAGATACATCTTTGAAAGATACTAATGAAATGTGTCCTTTATTCTGCAATGTTTTTTAATACAGTAAACCAATTATTACATGTCTCCACTCACTTTATTTAGTATAAAATAACAAATAACAATATCAGTTATGACATTGAACATTCAATCAGTCAGGTTCTTTATAAAAGTAACATTTTTATTTGTGTAATTAAATGTTTTTGCGCCAACAAACATGCTATACTTATCTATTTGTAATTAAATACTAGTATAAAAACTATTTACACTAAAAGGAACCATTTTCGCAAAATAAAATTGGAATAATCAGCTCATTTAGTTTCAGCTATTCCCTGTCGAATGCCTTATATCCAATCGCAGGCTAATCCTTGCCTCCTCGGTGGTCAACAACAATAAGAAAATATTAGGATTTTTTTTTAAATTATAAAAAGGCGCTTGCACAATTTGCTAAATAGAAGTTCAAAAATTTGTTTTCTGGCAAGAAATAGGTCAATAGGACAATAACTTACTTATCCCTCAAGTCATTATTCTTCTGAAACTAGCTCTTATTCAAGAAAATACATATCCATATTAACGATAAATTTTGTTTTCTAACAAATTCAACCTACCTACAAGCACAACTTCGAGTATATTACAAAACTTGATTTATCCAGCAGCAGAATATCATGCATACTTATTCCTCACATAAAATTTCTTCTACTGTTGAAACCGAAATCTTAGTAGCCATACACAATAAATTAATCATTAAAACAATGAATAATGCTTGTACAAGAGAGCCGATCCAATTTGTGAGCTATCAGTGAAGTTGATGGAATCAAGTGGATACACTTGGCCACCCCACAGAAACAGGATTAAACCTGCAAGAAGCTTGCATACTTTGCACCTAAGAAAAGCCGCTGGATGCAGAGCAGTGCATTTTTAGTAACTTCAACATTTTCATGATTCATTAGTTTCATCACTCGTTCTTTTGCCTTAAGGTCTGACACAATGATCCGTCCAGCAGAATGGTGCTGGATAAACTGTGAAAGGTCATAGCAAGCAACAGCCAGAGTCCTTGGATCACTGGACGTGTCCAAAATTGTTATGAGGACCCTTAGAATCTGCAACAGATGAAGATAGTAGTATCAATAAATAATAGATGAATGTTTGAGATAAGATGGAGTACACAACAAGATTACACACTATCATCATTATCTTTTTTTCTTTTTTTTTGCATTACAACAAATGGCACTGGATATAGCATAATCATCTGTTCTTTCTATAAAAATGCCTCTAATCACTATTGATGGCAAAGAAAAATTCGTATTTTGTATTAAGCAAATCTTATTGGATGAGATCCACAAGCACCCTAGGAACAAAATATTTTAAAATCAATATACTGTGTTTCTGATCAAAATCGGCACAGTACAATGTGTATTTACTACTTTTAGATGGATATCAAATCTACTTTACAAACACCTCATGCTGTCTTTTTCTCTTCTTCAGGACAAGAATATTTATCCCAACACATTAAAGCAACAATACCACTGAACAGAACCAATCAATTATTTTGCATATCTGCAGATGTTCTTCAAAAGTTAATAGAATTTATAAAATGGAAATATTTTTTATAAAATGTAAATTTAGTGAAATTAAACAGTAAATGGACAACTTTACATTTTATGGATCTCTTGTGATTGCAGCCACAACTGAATCTCCACTTTATCACTGTCTTCAACGCTCAAGTATTGGCTTAAGAGATAAAATATGTTTGATTACTTTATTTATTTCCTAATAATTATAAATAAAAGTGATCGAACATATTTTCTCTTAAGCCATTGGTTGAACTGTTGACAGCAATGAGAAAGTGGAGATTCAGTTGGCTGCAATCACAAAAGGTTCCATAAAATGTAAAGTTGTCCATTTACTGTTTAATTTCGTTACATTTACAATTCATCCTAATGACTTATTATACGCCAACCAAAAGTGTCAAAAGACAACATTAATTATCAGTTGAAAAATCTTATCACATGATCATTGCTTAAAAAACACCATCCATGTTGATACTATCTCTATCACTACAAGAGAGAAACTTAAATAGCTTGCGAAATCAACTGTGTAATGCTAAGACTCAGCCTCAGATATGGGAGGGCATATTCTATCATGGAATAAAACATCAAGTAGCTCCATACTGTCTAACTTACAAAGAAAAGTATCAGAAAACACAAAAGTACTCTAGCTAGCCCCAGCCAGTTGGTATTCAATACTAATCATTTCTATCAAGGTGAACCCCAATATCATTCCCAGAGATGCCAATTAAATATTACATGAAATAACAAAGAAAAGAGTACAGCCGTAAGTAACTGAAAGCCTTGTTATTTTTCTCATACTAAAATTTCATGTGCGTGTGCTTAATCAAGAATTTAGTAGAAGCATAAAAGAAGAGATAATGCACAGATACCTGGAAATCATTTTCTTCAAAGTTGTTTATATTTTCTCGCCAGAATATGGGATCTTTGTGCATGGGAGACCAATCCAGATGGCCAAGGAGAACTTCTTGCTTGTACATATCAAAAGAACTTAGTCTCTTGATATTATCCTTAAGCCCTTCTTCCAGGGAATTCAGGGCCTCCAACAAGTCCTATGACAAACTTTTCTAATTAATAGAAGTGTGGAGCAAATAACAGGAAATTGATTATTTCCAAAGGAAATGTAAATTTATGATCTAAATATTGGGAAACAGAAACAAAAACTGTATCTAAGAGTATCATGGAAAGCATGCATCCTGGAAAACAGAAACCGTATCTAACAATACAGTAGAGTGCACTGTATGACAACAAATAATTTTAATATTTATTGTAATAGGGACTTGGGTATTATGGAATGGGTGCCTAATTCCCACACTGAGTAGTATGGAATGCTCGGTGGAGTATTTAAGTGGGAAAAAAAAGGTGCAACCAAATGCTCAAGACTCCCAGTCCCACTATGCAACCTTTGCAAGAAGACACTTTCCAGTATTTGAATCTATGATTGCCAGGTTACAAGACAGCAACCGAAAGTTGCAAAATGTATATAAAAAAATATTTTCTCTTCAAAGCACCAATTATAATTTTACACAATTTGCACAAATAAATTTTCAAAAGTTAATGTAGGTTCTAATTATCTCACCTCATCACTCCATGCTTGTGCTTTTAAACTCTGGACAACTTGTGCCAGCTGAAGGTCAACCATCTGAGCACCCAATGTCCCTTTTGACATCAAATTCTTAAGAGTCAAGACAACAACTCTAACCACCTATCAAATTTATAAAACAAGTGTGCCAACATTAGACTGCTATGCCAGAGAAGTTATAAACACATCTACTTGACACCATTAAATAGACATAAATACAACAGAAAGTTAATACAAATTCAGTAAAAATCAAATAACTATAAGCTATAATTAATAATGATATTGCAACTTGCAATGAATAAAAAAGTCTGAACAACATTTTGTTTGTAAGAGAAAACTGAGATGAACATAAGTTCAACAAGTCAGCCATACCTTCTCTTTTGTAGAACTCTTGACAACATCAATAAGTCGCGGAAGGGTTCTTGAAGTAGCCAGATATTCAATTGCTGGCTCATAATAGGATAAGAGCCATATGCAGAGACATGTCTCATAAAGAAGCTGTTGAAGAGGAATTTATCAATTAATTTTTGTTCCCTACAAAAGCGCTGTGAAATCTACAAAAATCTGGAATCCCCAGATACCACTTTCATTGTTTTTCCAAAAACTCTATCATTTGGTCAGATGCACCAAGCATGTTTAAGTTAACCATCTCTAAATTCAATACAGGCTATTGGATTTCCAGTTCCAGCAAGTATTACAGGCATAACTAGATATATCATGCTTCCTCAAGCACCTTTCCTATTGGTATCATATATATAAGCCAACTGAAGGAAAATCCAGTTACTCAGCTTTTGGATTCTCAGAGGTAGAGTCCAACAAACTTACCTGAATAGACTGTTGAGTGGATGCTGGTGAAATCAAGGGGACAAGTAACTTGACCCCATCAGCCTGAACAAAGGAAGATCTAACCACAGGTTCCTTAAGTAGTGTTGAGAGGCAATTGATAGCAGTTGGGACTCCACGAACAGGATGAGAAGGTTTCTTCAACTACAGATATAATAAATAGACAAAAGTAAGAATGCATGTGTATTACATAGAACTGAATCTACTCACATCTTAGGATATAACTTGCAATTTTTTTATTCATGTAAAATATTTCATAAACTTTTATAGATCTGAGTGCAGATTTTTATGCCATCTGGTTTAATTGATTCCATGGTCCAATTTAAAACTAGTTGTTCAAGTTCAGCAAATAATGTGTCACTCTTGCACACTTGCAAATCTTACTAACTCCCATATATGTCAAGAGTTGTGGCAGCTTCCTCCATAAGTTGATGTGATTAGGTGCATTGCTGACATGTCTGTGAATTACTCTTACGCAGTTGATCTAGTGAGAAAGAAACAATTTCATGTATCACATACCTGTTCACAAAGCCATTTTACCAATCCTATTAAAACATCATCAATAGTGGTAAATGGCTTCTTTCCATTTGATGCTTCTCCATTTGACACAATGCCATTCTGATTTTTTGGCCTGACACTATAATCAGAAAACGGTGAAATTTTGCAATAACTGGAAAGGTAATAACTTGTACAAATATACAACAGATCTGTTATTTAATTCAAATCTGAAGTTTTTTTCGTATTAAAATGTGAAAAGTCTTGTGTTTGTATTACCTAACAATTAAAGCAAGGATCTTACAACTTTTCTCTTGTATGAACCAATTTCCTTTCCAGAGCAATCTGAAAGATGGATAATATTGTTAGTTATTTTTTGTATAGCATAACTTTGAGACGGTGTCTAGGGTGGACTAGTTAACTAAGTGGTTCATGGTGGTCCATTTTTTTTAACCGATTGGAATTACAATTTCATCCTTATAGTTTGTATACATTGCACAAAGACGCTATCAATTAAATGTTTGGATTAAATGGGTATTGTGGACAACAAACAAAATGGATTTGAGCACAAATATGGACCTCTGATATGAACATTATAAGGCACAAAGTGTTGTCCATATGAATTGATTCCACATGGGTTGATTGCAGCGGGGCTTCCTGTTGGTCCAGGATACCATACCAGCATTTCTGCGGCCTGCAGTTGCGCCTGTGTGTGTCATTGGACCTTCCGATCACAGTGATTTCTTTTCAGAGCATGCAGGACACGGTGTGGTTCAAGCTGTGGGGTCCGCGGTGTGGAGAAGGCGTTACGAGTGGCACGGAACATGCTGAAGAGAGCGTCAGTTGCTGATTTGGTTTCTGTCAGATCTTGGTTTGGATTTGGAGAGGGAAGGGTTGGGACAGAGGAGGAGGAAGTGGAGGGAAGAAGAAGAAAAAGAAGTAAAGAGAGGTAACAACACCGCCGGAAATCGCCTCCGGCGGCAGCACATGGTGGAGAACGGTGACTGGGGAGGAGGAGAAGAAGGGCCAAGGAACAGAGGAAGGAGATAAGGTAATAAGGGACGGACAGACATTGTGTAAATTAATTTTAATTACTAAAATTAATTAAAAGTTTAATCTCAATCGTTCAATATTTTATTATTAAATCTATTGGTTGAAAATTACTGGTCTACCAAAGACCACTCAGTCACCTAGTCCACCCTAGACACAGTCTAACTTTGAAGTACAAAGAAAATAGTCAAAATGCATAACAATCATAAGTCATTATCTAGATGACAATCATACATAGCTTTTTATCCTCAAGTTGCAAAAATGATAAGAAAAATGTAATTAAGAGATTCAGTACAGTTTCTGTCCAAGGGAAAGATATAATACTATAAACTACAAATATACAAATGATGCACAATCTTCCAACAAGCACATATTTTATGTACACACAGATATGATCATCAATGGTTAGAGCAGGGTGTGACCCCCCTACAAACACATTCTGTTTGAAACAAATGCTGAATTTTAATATAATAAGAGATGAGCTTTCCTCATCTCCAAAGCAAAGAAAGTGAATAATTAATATGCAAAAATCGCAACAAAAACATATTTGAGTAAATACATAACTTAGGAAAGGCTCATAAGTATCTTCATCAGCAAGGGCACTGTCATGAAACAGTCTTGCTCTCTTTGGGTTTGCTGCAAAAGATTATAATTTAAAGGTTATGGCACTGTTAACAAACAAATGAAAAAAAAAAAAAAAACAATTTCAACAAATTACCAGCAAGCATTTCATCTATCAGTGCCAAAACATACTCCACAGTATCTTCCTTGAAAATGTCACGCAAAACACGAACAAACACGCGAACATAAGAGGGACCATCCTGCCACACAACGATGTTCAATTTTCAATACCAGTAGACAGCAAACTCGGGAATCACAAATTAAATCCACTTCAAATCAACATTGCAATCAAACTTAACTTTAAAATCAAAAGGCACAACAATTAACATATTAGTATTATTAATTTAAAAAAATAATAATTTAACAATTAAAATTAGAAACTATTACATCATCGAGCAACTGTGCTCTGTGACTTTCTGGTCGGTGATCGTAGCGCCTTAAGAGCTGAAGACTCGTCCCTGAGATGAGCTTGGTGGACATGTAGGTCTCCCATGGGATGTCCCTCCTCAAAACCTTCGCGAAAACACGGACACAATGTCAGCGTAGAAATTCAATTTCAATCCACATCGACGATCGATCGACGACATTAAAATGCACGAAAACTAAATGGAAACCGAATCGTAGTTTAACAATCAGATCGAAAGGGAGAGAGAAGGGATCGGGAAGTACCTGTTCGGAGGTTAATTCGGCCTGGTCCATGGCAGTGGGGAACCCTAGAACTGCGCGAAGTTCGCGGGAGAAATTCACAAATTGGAACTGCGAATGAAGAAGTGAAATCGAATCAAATGAAATTGAAATGACAGAAAGTGTGTGATGATGGATCAAAAAGAGGTTTATTTTTACCCGCGATTTGATGGATTTTGGATTTGCAGCAGAGAGAACGACAGAAGTAAGCAGGAGAAGGGAAATAGATCAGTTTTGGAAGCACATAATGTGATGAGCATCACTCGGTCGCTCCACGACCCCTCTACAATCATGTTCATCCCTGGGACACGTGGCTGCCAAACTGTTTTTTTATTTTTTTAACTTCTGTTAAGTTGTTTATTATCCTTACCTGTGGGATTTTTTTTTTTTTTTTTCTAGTTCTAGACATCACGAGATATCCCAACCCATCGCGATGAAAGACTAATTTCCCTTGGGAACACAATTTATATTGCCATTTGCGAATACCTATGAGTTACTTATAAGATTTATGTAAATGTAACTATATAAGTATATAATTGTGTTCTTTAAAAAAAATTAAAGTTATATAATTGTGTAATGTTTATATGTTTATTTAAATTTCAAATTGTAGATGAGAAATGCATTTCTGAAGATAATATTTTTATCGTTAAAGGTTTGAATAATTATTTTTTTATAATATTTTGTTGTTATTTTTTCTTTTAAATATAGAAAATGTTAAATATTTTGTGTGTACAAAATATTAAATGCATATATGTTCTAGTTTATTATTTTATGAAGTATTTAAGGAATTAATAAGAAGATACAAAATAAATACAAACGAAAATAATATATTATAATTTATTACTATTGTTCAACTTTTACAATATTTAAGCTAAAATATCCTTTTGATCATTTACGTTTTTACTAATTCTTTCTTTAGTACTTTATGTTTAAAAATTCCTATTATGATCCTTTAAGTTTGCAATGTTACTTAATTTGGACTTTTCGTCAATTTTACACTAACATTGTTAATGTTTTTTTTTTAAATAACTATTTTTAATATAGTGGTAATTAAAAAAAATCATAATATTTAAATTAATTATATTTTAATAAAAAATAATTTAAACGTTGTAACAATTTTTAGACACCACTATGATAATTTAAAATTATAAGAAAATAACTTATTCCTAAATCCCTAATATTCAATTCTAATTTCAGAATTCAATCACACAATACACAAACTAATTAGTCTTCTAATTTGACTTCTAAGCTCAATCATGCATGAGCTATGAACTATTAATATTATGTGACATAATTGAGAGATAATCTTATGTTTTAAAGTATGATTAAGAATTCAATTTTTTATCTATGTGTATGAAAAAAAAAATTGGAAGAGGGGATACCCATGGGAGGGCTATGGACTTTTCGAATTGGCCTAAATTATTGTTTTGATTGACTATTTTTACTTTCTTCCAAATTTTTCACCGTGATAATTATTTTTATTGATATATTTATTTTAGTGTAATAAATAAAAGACATAATTCTTTTAGTATATCATTAAATTTAGAAATGATATTGCACCAATTATTAAAAGAAAGGAACTTGACTTCAAAGTGCCTGCTTGTCTAGTTGTCTTTATCTTATTTTTTGAAAAGATTTGGAAAAGGATATTGTAAAACACAATTTAAGGTTCCTCTTACTTCTTGTCTTTACATTAATATGTTGGATAATGAGGATTAATAAGCCAAGAGTAAAACACGGGTGAATTGAGCACCACGTCAAAACCAACACTTTTAAGGCATTAGGTATCCTTGCCACTGAGTTTGCCACTTATATGTAACTCAGTTGTCAATTCTCATCTAATGCGGGACTTTTCCCTCCCATTTGACACCCTCATATCAAGTACTATAAACTTTATTTTGTCATTAACTCAATTAGAATATGCATTGAGAGGAGTTAATATTAACTATACAACCATACATACTAGATAATCATTAATATTTTATTTAAATTTAGCTTATGTCATATCCAGATATTCAGTGGCTTACAAACCGAGCCAAGAAAGGGGTTTCCTTGTAGTTGGGAAAATAAGGATATGAACGATAAAGAAGACACTGTTTATGACAATTGACAACTATTACTGACATTACACGGTTGAACAGTCACCACAAAAATACTGAGATACCACCTTTCTCAATTGCAACTTCAAACAAGTAGGGAGAAAAATTCCAGAAAAGAATATCAGCAAAATACAAAATATATAAACTTTACTATAATTACTTCAACTGTTTTATCATTTTCAACTGCTGCAAGGTATTTTGTAATACATATCGAATCTGAGGTGCCTACATTTATCTGGAACTTGCAGAAACTGCACATTTCATCACTCCTCATCAGCACCCCCCTAAAAGAAAAAGAAAAAGAAAAAAAGGAAAAGAAAGATTTCGGCAACCGCAGACTAACAGGAGCATTTTACATTCCTTAGTAGTCCAGAGTAGCGTGAAAACTATATAATTTTGGAACCTTTGAATCCTATATAATTTAAAAGACAAAGTTGATATATTGGTTGGTGTAAAGGAAAGAAAATTGTATCATATTTCTGGATTTGGTTTCTCTAAAGTGAATCTTTACTTTACAGAGAAAAGTAAGTTTCAACCATTGATGAAAATTAAACGGTTCATGGATTTGTTAAAGTTTAACAAACAACTCTTTAATTTTCTCATCAACAGTTGAGGTCCCTTATTTTGCTCTTTAAAGTGAACAACTCACTCTAAAAGAGTCAAATACCATTTTTCAATAAGGAAAACTTCCTGTCAATCGGATATGGTCAAGGGTTCTTCTAAGTCCATACTTAGCCACAGCCTGATTACCCTCTCTGAATCCATCTCCATAAGCTGCTGAGCTATCTGACTCAATCTGGTGTTTGAAGTACTTACCAAGTTTCTTCTCAAAGTCAGAACGTTTACCCTTCTTTGATGATGAAGAGGTCGAAGGTGATGAAGAGGATGAGGAAGATGAAGATGATGATGATGATGCACCTTCATCCCCAGTAACGGGAATAATCTCTGATTCTAACCACATATGAGCCAAGACTTGGCAAATTCCCTCTTCAACTTCTGGCCTCAGATTGCCATAGCCTGCCATAACCCCACAAATTTGTCCAACTTAACACTGAAATCATTGAAATGAAAATACAAAGTTTCTAAATGGTATTGATCACAGGAAAGCTGATAGTACCTTTAAGTCTAAGCCACGCATGCATCATTTCGTGAGCCAAGATTGATCCAGTCAATAACCTATCAATATAAAATCCTTGAATTATATTAGAGTGAATTCCATATGCAAACACTATAGGTTATGAAAATAGATGGTATCAGAAGGATACCTAGGAAGGCCATACAAAACAAGTATGGCTGTCACTTCACAACGACGGACCAGCCTAAAAGGCTCGGTTATCATATCTATGAGCTGGTATCCTGCTCCTATCCTTGGTCTCCGTAAAATCTGGAATTACAAAGAAACAAATAAAAGCCATTGCTTTATCAACAGAGATATTTTATATGAGAATTAAAATCATCAATAAGACTGAAATTCACAAGAAATCCCTACAGTGGGAACAGTTTGCTCTTCGGACAAGCAAAGTCCTCTCGTTTCAGGTAAGTGATGATGACCCTACATTCAAAAGCAAGGCAAAATTAGAACAATGTAAGGGGTATGATGTAAAGAAGAGAAATAAAAGGCAAAATTCAAGAATGAAAGTTGAATACATGAACATTTACATTCTTCTCTCCCTCCATAGCCTCATTCAGCGCTTGTCTCTCAACCAAAAGCATCGGAACTTGCTGCTCTATCTTCATATGTAAACCTTCATAAAACTCTTGTATTTCAACATAGAGGGGTTGGCATTCATGAGTATCCATGATAGCTGAGTCCAGACACTCCAGGCACAGCTTTCGACCATCATCAAGCAACAGATATTTGGTATCCACTGACTGCACTGATTGGAAAGTTTCATACAAAAAGGAAAAAGACAAAAACAAAGAAAGGAGTGAGAGATGGGATATATCAGTATCTCCTTGTTGGTAACAACAAATTATGAAAATGTTTTGCGATCTGATATAACTGACCTCCATTCTTTGACAGCTACAACAGCGAGGAGTACCATCATGCTCATGCGATGGACAATATTTTTGTAGCCAGAAAGGATGTGCTCTATACTCAATGAGGCCAGCTGAATTTGGTGGAATCTGCAATGAACAAAAATCAATCATTCAATTGTACTGTATATCTATAACTAGAAAAAATTGAAAGAACAAAATAAAGCGAACAATTCTAAATTCAAAAAAGGAGGGAAGGGAAGGATAACATGTTCACCCTCCTGATGAATTAGAGGGGTTTCACTTGTACTTTTCTGAATTTTTATTTTATTTTATTTCACTCACACTCCTTGTGATTAAAGGCTCTGGGTAAAATACAATTTCATTAATGAAATACTAGCCAAACTTCTTCAATCGACATTTCAAGGAATTCCAAAATAGCATTGTCCCCACCAATTGATAGTAGCATTTGTAGGAAATGAAAAAATGTTTGACCTAATTAGAAAACAGAATGGTTTCATTTACAATTTTCTTGATGTATGAATGTATCATTTTAACGTCTCTCTAGTCTCTCTGATTATGTTGGATGACTGAGTATATGTCATAGCTCAAGAACAGGCTTATTTTTGCCTTGCAACATATTGATATGAACTTAAACATGGATAGCCAAAAAATCTTAGATCTCAGCAATTTTGAACAAAGTGTAAAATGATTTTAACTTGGAGTAGCTGTTCCACAATTTCTTGAAAATCATAAGCCAATTATTAAAATTTAAGAAGTAATCAAACATTCAAACTTATATCTGAGCCATCAAGGGCATGCATTGCACGATATACCTCAGCAGAACATTCTCAAGTACTATTCTGATTTCTGGACTTATTAAGTATATTTGAGAACAACTCAATATCAATGGCATCCTTGAAAACATATGTTGTTGTCAAATTTGTAATGCACATCAAAATTTATTGAAACAATTGATCAAAGTCAAGCACAATAAATTGATTAAAAATCTGTAAGCAAAAACTGGCTGCTAGTACTTACAAAGTTCTTGCAAACATCACATCTTGGATGATGCAACTCCTTATAGCAGGATTTATGATAACGGCAATTTCCAGACATGGAAAACTGTGAATGAATAAGGATTTAAGCATTATATACAATCATATTGGCCTCAAAAAATTAAGGAAAAGAAAGTTAAAGATCTTCATTTATAAATTCCAGAAGAATGTTTAAACGTGTTTAAAATTGAGTTTCATGAAGCATGTAGCAATCAACACAAGACTCTAACCTCATAATCAGTGATTGGAAGTTTGCAAGCATGGCAACAAAAACATTCTGGATGCCAATAACCTCCCATGCAACTCAAAAATCTTCCATGGCCAATCTCAGCATTGCAGCCAGCACAGATTCTGCAAACACATTTTGCAAGAACCAGGTTTAGCCTCTGTTTTTATAAGTAAAATTCAAGAATTTATGAAAAGGAAACATTATAGATGTCTTCTATCTTGATCCATGCTTTTATCACTAAGATATTTATTATATTCACAAGTGTTAGCAAGTTACCATAAATATGACACTAATTGACCCCATTATCAAATGTTTTAAAGGGCTCTCCTTGCATCATTTTCATTTAACTGAAATGAAGGCAAAAAGTCAACAATCTTTAGTCTACATATCTACATTTCTGATATTAACTTAGCATAATTCAGAAATTCTTCACAATAAGTTTGGAAATATTATCCGTTTGGACAGACTTTTTTTCCTACAAGCATTCCATTAAAGCAATTTTATTTATGAGGACAATCATTTGTCTCCCTTTATTTATAACTATTAGTGAAGTTTAGCATCAGTGTCAGATTGAGGAGAAGAACTAATATTCTACAGAAAGATGTCAACTTTCCCACAGGTACCTGTATACAGGTGGGAATAAGTGTGCAAAAGGTTGAAATAAAGAATCAGTCTCAGATCGAGGAGGAGAACTAATGCTCAAACTTTCTTGAATTGCCCTGGCAAGTTGTTCATCTTCCTCAAGTTGAACTTCATCAAGATGTTTGTCTTCATCCTGCTGAATTTTAGCATGATGGTCATCTTCATCTTGCTTAACTTCAACAGATTCAGCTTCCTCGCCGCTAAGTGGACACAGTTCATCATCTTCAGAATCAGAGTCATCCTCTGGGGTTTTGTGAGGCAAAAACATAAGGCCTTTTTAAATACTTTAGCAGGGGGAAATCGAGAATCCATTTCAAAACTCATGTTTACCAAATGGAATTTCAGAATTTCTTTAATGGACTCTAACCATATGAAAAATATATTTAGTACTTTGATTTTCAACTAATGCAAAGCACCAGAATCAACAAATCCTGATAATTCTGGTGAACAGATTAAGATTGCGGTTTATTCGAGAGACTTGATCAATGACACCATAGTAAATCATTATTTTATTAAATAAGAATGAAGAAGACACTACGATAGACATAAAAAGAAAGGCATGTATGTAAGAAATTAAATCAATATGCATTTTTCTTAGAATATACATTTTAGTACCACATAAACTGAAATCCCGATTGTACCAAAAAGTTACATGAAGCAGCAAATGAACTTTAACCACCCATCAGAAAAGGCATAAATCTCACCAATAACTTTTTTCCCTTTCTTATCTGCCTCTGAAAGTGAGAGTGCTATTGCCCGACCAATTTCTTCTTTCTCAATATCCGTCAAATCATCCTGCACTCAGTTTAGCACTATTACAATTCACAACTTCAGACCAAGTCTGAAAGGAACTAGTACTATGTTGGGTTCATGATACTATCATGCTAGAAAATGACATGATAAGTTGTAACAATGGTCAAATTTTTTTTGGTATAACCAGGAGGTGTAATCCTCCTCCCACCGGATCGGCCCATTTTTAGGGTAAAGCGATACCTCCAATTGTCACTCCATGTCCAAGCCAGGGATATCAAACCCCAAACCTTGGTTAAAGGACTCAAGTACTGAACTACTTGTGTTAACTACTTTAGGTACTGGTCAATTTTTTACTAGAAGAAGAAAGTATGATTACCACTGAACAATCAAGATTGTCGGATATTCTGTCATCTCCATATTTCCCATGATATCTTCGTCCTGAAGATTTACGGTTGGATCCCTTAAGCAACTTAGTAAACCAACCCATGCAATATTATTTGCTGCAGGTTGGCAAAACCTCTTCCTGAATTAAAGCCCCAAGTAAGCAAGCAAATATACTACTAATTACGCAGAACGGAATTCTGCAGATTAATTAAGCATATCGAAAAACTAATACCAGATAAATGTACCAGAAAAACATGACGTGATCCCAAAAGTATTACAATCCAGTGCTATTTGAGGAACTACTTAATGAGCATTGCAAGGCAAGAAATAGGCAACATGAACAACAGACAGATCATGAAAGATTATATCACCTCTCGTTTTTGGAATCACGTGTTACCCAGTTTCTCAGGTCCTCAACATTCAGATACATCAGAGAAAATGAAAAAAAAAAATGAAGAGGATGATATGTAAAAACGATTAAATGAAGAGAAAGAATATGCATGACTAATAAGGTAGAACTTGTAAAAAAGCTTTGCTATATGTTTAATTCAAAAGGAAGAACTGCCATGATGTTCTTCTGAAGACAAATTGAAAACGCAAGGAAGATTACAATCCAATGAGTAGGATATATATGAGTATCAATGATCAAATAATGTTAAAGTTTTTTCATTAGCAGAATCAACCAACCAATTCTGAAAGTAAGGAAATAAGAAAAACATTGAATTTCACATCAAACGTACGAGTTAGCTCAAATATCTTCAGTTCCGCAGCACCCAATAAGCTCTTTCTTTCTTTTGTGACATTTTTTTCCCTTGAAGCAACGCCCTATATGGTTTGATAAATCAATGGACTCTAATTGAATTGCTTCAAGAGAAATTCAAATTATTCCACATGCATGAAAAGAAACACCTTCCACCAACCCCCACCACCTATATTGTTGATTGTAGATTTTGAAAACACCGCAAGCATAAAGCCGCCACCCCCCCAGAAAGATAATATCAATATTCTAGACCAGACAGGAACAAAAGGAGGAAAAGATAAAGACTTTTATGTCACAAAGACAAAGAAGATAACAACATACCTTAAAAGAGATTATGAATCAGCAGAGAGACAAGTTAAGGAATCAGATGAATTCAAGTACACTTTTTTCTTCTTCTGAATGCTGATTCTTATTTACACATAGTCAACCACATATTAATAGCTATATCTCTCTCTTTGTTATGTGATTCTGGGAATAGCTTTTTGAGTGCAAAGAGTGAAAAGGGGAGTACTTGGATAACACGCAAATACAGGGAGGCCAAAAGAGATATAGAAACTCTAATAGTGGAATCTTTTAAGAAGGGGATGAGTGAGTGTATTTTTATTTACATTCCTTAACAAAAACACACACACACACGCGCGCCAGAAAAGACGGATTGGAAGGTAGATATGGAGAATCAGAAGAAGCGATTGAGGTTCAAATTCAAAGCCACTGTTTTACTCTGGCATGTGGGGTCCTCTATCATTTTTTTCTGCCACTTTCCACCAAATGTCAATAGCAACATCAAAATATATAAAACTTTTTCGGTAGCTTCTTTCACTTGTTTTGTTTTATCTTGTTTGTGCTCTACTTGTTGGTGACAAAGCGTGGTAAATGTTACTGCCAATTTTGGGTGTTCATGCGGTTGTGGTAGATTAATTACAGCTCGATTCTTATTCCATGAAATTTTAACAAGGTTATTTTTTTAAAAGAGACTAAATCTTTTCTTTATTCGTACAAATAATCGAATACAGATACAAAAAATTTTATGACTCTTGTGTCTACTCATTTAACCGAACTAACCCTTTTGGTCTAAGAAATGATATTTATCTTCCATGCTGGATGGCGAGGTTATTTATTTGAATTTAAATTAATTAATTTGATTAACACTTAATAATTCATGAGATGACATCACTCAATTCGATACATTGCCATAATATACAAAGTTTTACGTAGTGAATAACTATATTATGTAACTAATGAAGTTATGAAACTAAAAATTAATTTATATTTTAGGTAAAATTATTTCTTTGATTTCTTATCTTATTTTTGAATTTTTATTTGGTATTCTATATTTATCATGTATTATTTTGATGTTAAAAAATCTCAATATCACTTCTTTTTAAAAGGAAAGATCTCATATCGCTTAACAGTAAAATTAACAATATTTTATAAATACTCTCTTTTCTTAACGTACTGAGATATCTTTTAAAGATAAATTGTGGTGTTTACTAATTGACAAAATGAACAATACCTTTGTTATTAATAGGCATGACATGTATGTACCACGCAATCCCTCAAACAAGACATTTAATGGACTTGTTAGCACGCCAGTAACAAGATCAGATGAAGTCTAGTAATTTGGCAAACATTGTAAACATAAATTATTTAGTACAAAATAAAGATAAGAGACCGAATTAAAATTGGAAGAGAAGATTAAAAAAAAAAAACTAAAGGAGCAATTTTACCTATATTTTATAATATATATTTTGAAACAAATAATAATAATAATATAATATTAGTAGTAGTAGTAGTACTGAATTATAAAAAGAAAAATTGAATTTAAAAAATATATTTAAGAGACTAGATCGGATAAGATGATTTGAAGTATAACTTGAGTTTGTCATAAAAATATATCGTGTCTAATTTGTAAAACTTGAATACATAATTTTTTTTCTTATTCTTTTGAAAATGGATATTTTCCTAATTGTTCCTTAAATTGACAAATTAAATAATGAAGAAAATTAGTTGTAGATTAGTTACATCGGACATTGGAAAGTGTTAAAACTATCATATATACTATTAATCATTTTGAGAATCTTGTGCAAATTACTCAAACTCCCCACCACTAGATCAACCCTATTGAGTTAACACACCACTTCTTAATTGTTAATTATTATAATTAATGATAAATCAATAATTTATCATCCAAGATGAAAAAAAAAATTAAAACTTATAGTTTTATAACTATGCTTAATCAATTTGTTTCAACCAAATAAGTCTCAATTAATTAATTTGACTCAGGTTTCATTTTAGGTGGTTGTAAGTTTTAACTTTTTATTTCCAAACTTAAATTTGAAAACAAAACCTGTTTGGATAAAAAAATGTTGAAATGGTTTCTAAATGAATTTAAAACCAGTTTAACATTTGAAATGATTTTTCTAGTTTTAGTTTTAAGTTTATAGAAGTTGCTTTGTTCATTTCTGACACTTTTCTTCATCTTTCTTTACTTCCTATCAAATCCTCTTTATCTTTTGATCATTCTTCTTTGAGTTGGTAAAATGTGTTGGATCCAAAACGTACTCAATAAAATATAGGGTTTAAGTTTTAAAGTTTGAGCACAAAATAAATTTGAGGTTTTTGAGGGGGCATAGCCTACATAATTAATCCCTAGAAAATGGACATTCTCTAAGCTCAAACATCATTTTGGAAGTACAAATTGAATTTAGATATTTTGACTCAACCTATCATAGCTCATGACCAACATCAAGCTTGTGACCAGTCCAACCCAACTTGAACCTCGGCCGGTTGATTGAATGTAGGGCTTGTGCTTAGATTTGAACACAAATTATATTTAGCCTTTTTAGTCCAATCTAATTATGCTTCAATTTGGTCTTAACCTAAAAAAGCCAGTACAAATTGAGCTCTCAATGAGCTTAGGCCTCATTTTAGAACCTTGAATAAAATCTAGGTTATTGTTTTTGCTTGGTTTGCTGTAGCTTGCAACCCACCACACCAAGTCCATGACTAACCTTACTCAAATTCATTTGAGAAAATGTTGATGTTAGACTTTAAATTTTGATCATAAATTAAGTTTCCCACCCTAACGTAACGGCTAACAGAACTTGGCTAACTTCGATCAATTCCACTACTTTCCATCCTTCTTGAGACTTTTTTTAGCATAATCTAGACTCAACTCGTAACAAGATTATGCAAACTAAATTCACTAACCGTGAACCTCATTTTAGAACCTAAAATTAATCTAGTTAAATTATTTGCTCAATTCCCATTGAGCTTGCGACTAGAAAGCTACTTTCTAGGGTGGTTTAATTTAACTTATAGAAAATAAAACTGTAAAACTTAAAATTAAGAACCATAACAAACACGCTGTTATTTTTCTTGAACGCACTAATTAGTGTTTTGAACTTAGTATGGTTCGATTTATCGTCAATTCAATTTATTATTCTTATACTTTTTTTTTTGGCAAATACTACTAATAAGTGTCCTTATTCTTTAGGATATTAGTTATATAATCTAAAGAGAAAAAAATTATTGTTCATGATTTTTTTTCATTCTTCTATAATTTTTATAATAAACACTTTCTTTTTTTACATCATTGATCAATGTTGAAAGAAGACTGATTAATCAGACTATTTTTTTTTAATCATCAAACAAACAATAACCATCATCAATATTAATAATCCACTCAGAATTTATGACTATGTTGGAAATTAAATTGAGGCACAGTCACTGCATATAGAGGGCTCCTAATTAACAACCTGCTCCGGTTTCAGTTGTGGGTTAAGCTACTCTGGCAGGTGATTAGTCACTTCTGCTAGTTATTGGACGGTGACTGGTCCATTTTAGAAATTTTGGTGTTAAGCGCAAAGCTGTTACTTTGTCTCATGGGTGCAATGGCAGAGAGAGAGAACGAAAGAAACTCGTCACTTTTTTTACAAAGAAAACGAAACATTTTTTACCGACCATCATTTACTAACGTATTCAATACCATGTTCCATTCCATGAAGTCAATCTTTTTATGCGTTAATTGAAGGTATACTAATCGACTTTGCTGTAAGAAGACTACTTTTCTCATGATTATGATTATGTTGAACAAAATTAATTGAAAAGTTAATTAAAAGTTCAAAAGTGAGTTGAAAATTGATACTTGAAAATTGAAAACTAGTATATTAAATTATAAATGTATGATAAAATTAGTGATTAAGTATTCTATTTTATATTATACTATTTTATCATGTTAAGTATTTTATTATTAATCTTATATTATTTCTTAAAATATTTTTAATCAAATTAAAAATAATGTAAAAAATACACTTAAGTAGATATTATATTCTTATTGTGTTAATTAGTATAATAGTTAAAATAAATAATTTAATATAAAATTATTAAAAAATAATAGACAACATAGTGTTGAAATAATAAATTAAATATTATAAGTAGTACAATGGTTAAAATAAAGAACGCAACATAAAAAATGTAAAATATAATAATAATAAAAAATCTATCATCTATCATTATTAATGTCTTGATTAATACTAAATTAATAAAAAAATAGTATAATCATTAAATTAAAAATGTAATATCATTACCTGAAGAAAATATGTTAGTGTGCATATTGGAAAATAAAACAAGGGTGTATATGAGTCGGAGGAAAAAAAGAGACGGATGAACATTAATATGTCAAATGATGAATGAGTAAAAATAATAATTAAATCTTGATTTATTAAATAAATGTAAGTAGTGAGAAATATATTAAAGATAAAAAGGAAATAAAATATTAAAATCCAGAAGTTAGAATATAATGTTTTAAAAGATATTACTTTAAGTGAGTTTCAAAAGAGTCAGAAACTATTAAAAAAATTTATTTATTAAACAATCAAATAAATTTTTCGGTTAATAAAAAAAGTTAGAAATTAACTGAAATATCTTTTCAAACAATTTATATACAATGCAAATTTAACTAATTTTATTCTTATATAATTTTTAAAATATCTTTCATTTAATTATAAATTTATTTTTAGTAACTTTTTTATTCGTGATAATAAGTTTTAATCAAGAACATTTTAAGAATAATTTTAATTTTTACTTGAAATTAGTAAAATAAAATGATATCAATCAATTTTCTTAATTAACGTAAAATTAATTATTTTTTTATATATGAGTTTTTGTAAGCAAAAATATTAATTTCACACTTATTAAGAAAAATAGTTAATTTCATTTAAATTGTGTCATTTTCAATTGCAACACAAACATTTTTTCTAAATTATCCTTCATTGAAACTTTGATAATAAGCATAAATCCTATATTAAATGAAAAGTATTTTAAACATAATCTCATTAAATAAAACAAAAATAATCAAAATTTGCTTATAAAACATAACAAAAAAAATTTGTTTTTTTTTGCTTATAAAGAAACGGAGGTAGTATTTCAGTATATTCTATTAATCTTAATAAAACTTTTTTGATATCATTTAGTCCCTGTATTCTAAAATAATTATACTAGGTTATGCAATTGTTTTGATCCACAATGACCAAAAGCTAGGCTCGTTTTTGCTTCTGGTGTCGGTTGTATATTTGTTTTTATGCAGAAATTAAAGCATACATTCTGCAAACTGATTTGCATTTGAGTTTTGATGACGTTGTAGCCAATTAAACCCATCTAAGAGCGAATATACAAGTGAGGATAAAGTTCAATAATTCGTAAAGAAAAAATGTTTTTATTTAATTCTTTACAATAAAAACTATAAACAGAAATAAAATTTTAAAAATGTGAAATAAAATAATTGATACGACAAAAAAAAACGGATAATTCTAAAAAGAGTATTGCAGAATCAAAACTATAAATAATATAACTCATTTTCAAACAAATTTGATTACTTTCCGGTGTAATCAGCGGAAAAGATCTTTAGACTTTTGACATTGGCCTTTTATCTGGTGGATGATTTTTTTTTTCTTAATGAGAAGATATTTGAAGTTTCTTGTTTAATATCCAATTAATCTCTTTTTTATTAGATTTGTTCATTTTAAGATAAAATGATATCTATTTTTAATTGTGACCTCATGTTATAGTATGACTGTGGTTGTTTTCAATTGTGATATCTATTTTTAATTGTGACTTCTTGTTTTTAGTTTAATAAAACTATGAAAAAATTACAAATGATTTTTAATTTAAATTGTTGTCGTTTTTATGTTTTAAAGACGATTTTGTAAAATCTTTTTTGAATACACTAAAAATGATAATTGTTTTTTAAAAAATCATCGTCATTTTGAAGTTTTAAACACGATTTGACAAAGATCATTTTTGAAATTGTTTAAGTATTTATAAAATTATAACCATTTTATATTTCTAAAATGATTTTACTACAACAATCTTTAAATGTGCATTGTAAAAAATGAATTTTTAGTAGTGAATCAATGATAGTATTTCACACCTTAATTAAGGAATTTAAATGTTAAATTATTTGTATCAATGACTTTCGGTACTAGTGGATGACTTTAGTTAGCTGCTAGATCGCAAATAGAATACCAACAAGACTGTCATTGCCAAGCCAGGATTTATGCTATGTCACCTTCTTCATCTGTTAAAACTTAAAAGTAAAAAATAAAATCACAGATACCATGTAAACGAAGAATATATACGTTGATGTTAATGCATTTGTCTCCTATGACCCGAATTATGCGCATGCATATTGCTGAAATTGAACTTTGAAAACTCACATGTTACCATTACCAAGAGCAAATAAAAAAACAAAAATGAATTTTAATTAAAACGTAAAACAAAAACTCTCTGCCACATATAACATTCATATACCTTTCTGCCAAAATCCATTTCGAAGAAAACACCAATCATTTACCAGACGCTATACCAGCTGCAGCACTATTTTAAGTTTTTCCACTAGCTAAGAATCAAACACGACAATGAGTCAATGACATATGTCTTATTTAATGGCCATAGGGCCCTCCATGTAAAAAAAAAAAAAAAGAGAGAGAGAGAAATTAAATTTATACAACAATTGTACAACAAAATATACAATTAAGAAAAAGAAAAAAAATGAATTTAAATTTAAAATGTAATAAATGATAAGATAGAGAAGAAAAATAGACATAATATAAAATATTGTATAAATTATTGTACATGTATCATTTCTAAAAAAGATCTTATTTAATTGTTTCTCCTTGTGCTGTCAAAATGAACTTCTTATTATGAATTTCATTTTTTTACGATTAATAAGAGTAATATTATAATATATTATATTTAGTATAAAACCAATATAAGTTTATTGCGTTTATATTTTAATTTAGTATTATGACATAATAACATAAACATTATTTTTTTTCTTACAAAAATGTATCACTTAAACTTACTTATTTTTTGTAAATTAATTAGTAAATAACATTTTAATCTCATTATTTTTAAAACAGTTAAGGTTCTACATGTAACATGCGTAATATTACATTTAGTCACGGCTTGTTTTTTAATGGTGCTGCTTGCCTAAGATGTCCTTTCGAAGAATAAAAAGGAAAAATGGGGTGCCCTCAACCACAAGCATCCAACCTCAACTACTGGACCCTCCTCAATGAGTTTGTGGTTTTCTACAAACTCCCCTCTTTGATTTTTGTCTTCTACCGTGTAGCTTCGATGTACATAGTACATACTTCAACATCATCTACATCAAATTACATTTATATATAGTTGTTTTGGGAGAAATTTTGATAAGACTCGAAAAAAGAAATGACAAATTCTGATTGAATAAAGGCCAACGCATTCCTTGGAAAAAAAAATGTCAAATGCTATGAATTGAACAAAGGCTAATGAAATGCGTTGAAGATAGCTCGGATGTGCTAAATATGATATCAAATAGCTTTTCATTGTTACTATTCAACGATAATGAACGAAGAGTGTCTTATTTGTTTTAAAAGTATAGTTGTAAAATTCAATCTATTCATTAATTAGGTTGAGATAGTAGATTAGTGAGTCAATAATTAAATTGATACGTCAACAATTGATTTAATTTGATTCGATATATTAAAATTTAAAATTATATATGTATCTACTATAGATAAGTATATAACTAACATTATTTAAGTAAGAAAATTTTATTAATACTTCAAAATCTAAAATAATAATTGATAATAATCCAAAATTCAATTTTTTAAAAAAATAAATAAAAACCCAAAATTAACAATTTTTTGTTTTTGTAAAATCGTCATGTCGGACTGGTCCAACCGAGATATGATGACCTACCCGGTCGAGTCATCCCAGGTTAATTGCGTGACCGGTCCAATAATGAAATCGACTCGATTAAGCCATCGAATCCCAATTAGACCGATCCGACTAGGGCGAATCGGGTTTCACAATACTATTTAAAAGTGACAATAAAATATATTTTTAGTTTTTATACTTTTAGTTAAATTTGATTTTTGTTCACCTAATTTTAAGTCCAATTTGATTCATATATTTTAAAAAAATAAGTAAATTTAGTCTTTGTGCACATATGACTAAGGTTGTTGCATTTGTTACGCAATACATGTACAAGACAAAGAGAACAACACATAACAAATATTAAGTTAGAGTCTTATAGGATAATTGTTTATCATGTGCGTTGATTAACAATGGATAACACAAGTATAATAATATAAAATTTATTAAAATATTTTTTTAATATTAATGATCTTAATATAATATATAGTGGTATTATATTTTATGAGGATTCAAAATGCATACTACTAGCAAACTACCTAGTTGATAATCTAAATTCGAAATACATGACACGATGAGGTGGTTGCAACCAATAAATAATGTAAATTTAAAATACATGACATGATTAAAGATTGTTGTAACTAATAGATAATATGAATTCAAAATACATGACACAATATATTTATTACAACCAACATATAATGAACAAGAAATAAGAGAGGAGGTGGGGTTTATGTGTCTTTTGAATACCTTGTATCTTACACAAAATGTTGTCCCATAATTTTCTTAATAAAAATAAATTAAGTTTTTGTCTTGGCTCATCTGATTAATTTGTGTTGTCCCATGAATTTTTTCCAAATCAATTGTAGAACAAAAACATTTATCTTGTCCAGTATCATAAATTTTAGCAAATTAAATGGATCCTAAGAGACCAACTATGGACTAAATTCATCTATTGTTTAAAATATAATTACCAAATTGATTGGTTTAAAACTAAAAAGACTAAAATTAAATTTGACCAAAATTAGAAGAACAAATCAAGAAAAGAGGGGAAAAAGGTTTAGGATTTAAACTTTGAAAAAAAGGAGATATACTTTTCTGTTTGGGCATAGGTTAGAGATTTATCTAATAACTAGAGATTATGAAAATGACTCATGGGCCACAACTAAGGCCCAACTCTTGGCTAATAAAACATGATATATTTAAAAAAGAAAATCAACTTGCTTACGAGCTTTTGTTATTTTTTGAGACAATTATTTTATAAGGCTATAACTTAATAAAACATGAAAATAATCCATTTTGGATTTTTGGATTATTTTTTGTGGGTCTCATGATATCATATAGGATGTAAAAACTTTTGTTATATATTGCTCTAGTGGTAGAATCTAATTTGGATTCTTGGATTTTACTTATAAAAAAAACTAAAACTTCTCTTTTCTCTCAAATGATATAAAAAAAAAATTACAAAAACGAAGTTCTTGAGAATTCTTCCCCTACAATCCATCATTTATCATAAAAAAATTCTTAAACAAAAATAATAGTAAATTTGATGGATAGAGATTTTTGAACTCGAAATTTCTATTAAAGATATTCTAACAAATTGAAGTTAATAGGGCATGCATACTAGTTAGTTAGTAGCATGAAGATTAGTATCATGTATATATGGTGGAGATGGATTGATGGAGGAGCACGAAGAACTAACATATAAGAATGAACACACAATATCAAGAAGATGATTACATACTCCGTATAATTATCAAAACCAAAACAGGGAAATATCTAACATGAATGAACATAACTTACCGGCAGGGTGTATCAAGTAAATCTTAGGAATGACCAATTAATCACAAAATCACTAATCAAAATAAGGCAGTCTTTGAAAGAAATTGAGAAAAATTAAACTTCATTGCCACCTTTTCTACTATTAAATATAAAATTTAAACTAAAAAAGATTAACATAGAAGCAATTTCATGTAGTAGAAGTTTTTCCCTATACTAAACAAATTAAGAATGTTATACGAGACTACATACGTACATTTATTTTGTTTTTTCCTCTTGTTGCTGCATTCATTAATCTCGGGCTATCCAGTATTTATGTTCTATATGATATACAAAAATCATAACCCTTTATCTGGTGATTCATTATTGTTTCAACAGCTCACTTTTGTATTTTTGGCACCTTTGGTACAGTCGTTATTTTACTTATTAGTTGAATAAAGAGAAACAAATGGAAAACAATCCTTAACTCATTAAAATGAAAGTCCAATTTGTATTTTACTCAATGCTTTTCTAATATCTGACAACTTCTAGCAAAGATTCAGACCATATTGCAACAATATCGTTTTTGCTTCGATTTAAAAAATAAACATTGATGTATTTGTTCATAAGAATGGATTTTGGTAGGTATAATTATTAATATATTATCGTTAAAAGGATTGGATAATGATAAATATTTGAGTTAGTAAAAAAAAATATTTGAATAAATAGTGACTATAGTATACTTCAAGAAATATTCTCAATAATCATATGATATCTCCATGTTATCTTTTCTACTTAAGGTTAGAGTGTTAAATATTTTATATGTTTTTTAAATATTGAGAAAGGATATAACATTATTTGATTCAAAATTTGATTTATTATCCAAATCAATTAATAATGAGTGATTTAATTGATGCCAATTTAATAATCTATTTATGACTTCCTATTTTATCTCTTTATATAAGAGTATTTTCAAGTTCAACTCAACAAAAGTCAAAACAAGTTTTCAATTAAACAGAATGATGATTCACTCTTCTATTCAATTTGGGCCTAAAAATTAAAATTTAAGTCTTGTAAAAACTTTGATTTTCCGAGCTTAGTCCGCATACTAAAAAATCAACATTTAATTTGAACAAAAATATAGCTCAAACCCTATATTTTATCGGACAAATTTAGGTTGGGTAGCCTGATCCATTTTGACACCTCTATTATTTTATAATACCAATTAAGCATGCATTATTAAATTTTTGTATATCCTTGATCATTTATTAGTAAGAAAACAAAATATAAGTATATATGACAGAATGTAATTAACATGAAAACATGAGATAGATTAAAAATTATATAACTTTTTATTAAACCTAAAATATAATTTTTTGGTAGGCAAAATATGATTTTTGTCTCAGAACCTTGAGAGCCTTTTTGGTAGTTTGGACATGATAAGACATATGACAACAAATAAGAACATGAAGAGATAAGAGTAACATAAATTTTAATTTATTTATTTAATATTTGGACTACATATGAACATCAAATAACATTATTGTGTTATCTTATTGTGTATTTGATAAAAATTGGATAATGATAAGAAAAGATATAAATTGTGTTCATATGATAAAATTATTTTTTTGTACATATAAAAAGTATCTTTTAATTTTAATGAATTACCATTAAAAATATATTTTTAACTAAAATGTATAAAATTAATTTTTATTTATGTAGTTACTTATCTAAAAGAAACAAATAATTTTTTTAAAATTATAATTATTATTCAAATATTTTGATTAACAAATTATTTGAATAATAATTTTAGATTTTTAATATTTTAAATTATATAGATAGGAGATTGTTACTGTACTCATAATCTTTTCTTAAATAACTTTAATTTAAGGATATTATATTAATTTTTATTTAATTTAAAATATTTTTTTTCTTTTTTCTTTCGTGTCTCATCAACGTTAATTTTCAATTTTTTTCTTCATTCTCATTTTTTTTCAGCCTTAAATTTTTAAATTCTCTCTTGTTTTCTCTGTAATTTGTTTAAATGTCTATTTGCATTACATGATTATTGACCAATGTTTGCAAATATACTTAAGTCCAACATTAAATTCACGTAGTTACTGGATTGGACTGTACCAAAAATAATTTAGGGTGAAAAATTATTCATATCTAACGATGACAAATAGACATGAATCAATCACGTAATTACTATACTGGACCGTATCAAATAAATCAGATAGATAGAAAATGTTTGTTTTACGAATTATTTATTTATTTCAAGGAAATGTGAAATTGGAAAATCTTACTTCGACGTTTGTAATAAAATAATTATGTTCTTATAGCCAGGCGACATATGTTTCAACGTGTGTAAATAAGCTTGATTTTTCCAACAAATAAGAGGAAATTGGTAGTTACACCCGCAGGATTGCTAAGTACACCTCTATATACTATTTATATATATTTTTTGTTTCCAATTATACCGTTTCATTTGTTAGAACATAGTTCCAGAAATACTTACTAGAAAACATATACCCGTTTTGGAAGGTAAATTATGAAACTATTTTTAACAAAATACACAATTTTGAAAACTACTTTCCAAGATTGATATATGTTGTTCTAGAAAGTAATTTTTGATAGGTATAAACAAAATCAAATACAAAATATCGAATGTACCATCCTTCATGATCCATAATAATCACTAATCTCTGGACACATACTTATTTCAACATTAGATATCTAGAGATTGATAACCCGTAACTGAAATTCCCAATGGACAAAATGTGAGGAGACACCTTATGGTGTGCCACAGCTTTGATTTGTGACTATTTTTACTCTTATTTTCATTGTGTAAAAAACCAGTTAACATTGATGAAAATGTGGTACAAGGTAAATAAGTTTAAAGAATAATGAAGATGGTTTAAAATTATGAAATAAATAATAATAATAAAGATAGGATGAAAAATAAGATTTAAAAAGTAACAACCTTGGGGGTGTAAAAATAGGATTTAAAGGGTATTTTTTAATAATAAAAAAACACGGCTGTAGAAATAGGGTTTAAAAGGCTATGATTGTTAAAATGTTATATGGAAAGTAGTTTTCACAACTATGTATTTTTTTTATAACAGTTTCAAAAATTACTTTCTTGAATTTATATATCTTTTTCCATAAAGTATTTTTTGGAACTATGTTTTAACAAATAAAGGGGTATAAAATGGCAAAAAAATTAAATGGGCATAGAATAGAGAGGGTGTACTTAGTAAGTTCCAAAATAGCAAGTAGTGGACCTCCACTGAGAACGGTTATATTACGAATTCCAAGGCCATTGTTATTGCACTTTCTTTTTTGCTGTTGGGACACCCTATGGGACACCCTACCGCTTACAAAAATGCATTTTCATTGATCAGAAAACATAATAGAAATTTGTTTCCATTTTGTATTTTGGATGTGCATTCTTAATATAATTTTTTTAATTAGGGACTAAAAACTTTAATGAAAAATAGTTGCGAGGATTTGGCCAGTTAAACAAAAATTTAAAAACTAAAAATCAAATTTTAAAAAAAATTAGAGACAAAATTTAATTAATTCTTTTCTAAAATAAGTCAAATCAAAAGAATTAGATAAATAGTTTGTTTGGCCTGTAGAGAATTTTTTCCCAATAACTTAAATAAAATAAAATAAAATAATGAAAATTTTATTGCTATCACTCAAGAAGGTTGAGTTGTAATTTCTTTAATAAGTTAAATTAAAAAATAATTTATTTTACTTGTTTTTTGTTTCAAGTATAGGTATGTGGGGGTTGTTATGTATCTTTATGTGTTATGTTCTTTGTACCTGTCTTCACTAAACTTTGACACTCCTCTTGTGTAATGTTTGGTTTCAAATAATAATATATCATTTGCTCATAGAAAAAATTGTTAAATTATTCTATAAATTCGTGTAATTTTACTAAATTTATTGAACCTTGGGCTATAAGTTTTATAATTATAAAGTCTTTATAAGTTTACATAAATTAAGCCTAATTATTACTGACTTGACTTGATATGTTTTATGTAACAATCATTTATAATTAAGTATTTTAGTGTATGCCATCTTATAATACCTAAAAGACCAATGCGACTTCTACCCTACCATTTCTATCTCCTCTTCCTAATGAAATGAACATACAACTACATCCAACGACACTATGATCATTGATCACTGGATGTAATATATCTTTCACATCCATTTTTTTATGATCATAATCAGGGACAGAGGGACGAATCTACTTTAAGAGGATTGGGGTGGTTTGCCCCCATTAAATATTTAATTATTTTAGCATAAAATATGTGTACAGTTATAAATTGTCCCCATAACCTAAAATATATAATTAAAAAATAATTTGTAATATAAATAATGTCTGCACTAATTTATAAATGTAAATATTATTCTCACAATTAAAATTTTTGGATCTGTCACATGATGATATAAAATCTCAGAACAATACCGTTAATTACAAGAAACATAACAATTTTGGAATTTAAAATTGTTACCTGTTTTGTACTAGGCTTGAGGCCTAATTTGCATGACTAGACCTACTTCTCTCAAAGTGTTGTATCAGCCCAAATTGTAAGGGATGATCAAAGTTAACATTTAGTTGTAGTATTTTTAATATGCATTCACGAACAATTGACTGCATCTTGACTTAGAGTCTAATTATCCTATTGCTACTTCCAGACATAGTAGTATCGCCCTTGGAAGGCCTTGGGCATTGTACCAAATAATCCATCTCAACTGATCAAATGCCTATAAATTAAATTAGTCAATTACTATAATAGGTCAATATTTAGTACATATCATCACTTTAATAAAATAAAATCATTACTGGCTTTACGTCGAGATTTTCTTAATAAGTATTCATTCTCTACTCATGGTATCCCAATTGTGTCATAGAACTCCATCATTGTGAGGAGATCTCGTACGTACCTCGATCCACAAGGAAGCACACCTTAATCAGCTTCAGCTAATTCAGTCAAAGTCAACAATATCTTTGATAGACTTAGTCTAATAGATTAATATTTTTTATTGACAATATTAGTTATTAGTTTTTCTAAAATGTTAGTAAAGAAATTTGAATTTATGATTTTTTTTCTTTAACCAGCAAGGCAACCTTATGAGTCTTTAATATAATCAATATTAATAACTAGATAAATACTAGAAACACACATTATTATCTCTCTTATTAGTTAAAATTTATTATAAATAATAAATTTTTGCGGGTCTTGTATCTTATTTAATTAGCATCTCTCATAATTTGGAATGTTGAATAAATTCAATTAATATTGGAGGATATATTACAAGGAGTTTGTTGCAAACACCTCTCTTAAAACTACTGAGTGAATGCTCAAATTTTTTCAATCTTTTATCTTTTCTTGTAGTCATAATATTATTTCTTTTCAGTTAACTTTCTATTCGTTCCTCTCCTCTTACAATTAGACTTCCACCTTATCTTTTGTTATATATGTGATGATTGTTGTGAGTAATTTAAGTGTTAGAATTTGCTAATGATGTTGGAAGATAAGCATGCAACAGGTAGTTAATATATCTGAAGAGGACTAACATCATATTAGATTTGCAAGTATTTTTTTGAATATATGAGATACACAATGACCTGTTTAATTATTGGCCGGCTTCAATGACATGTTTTCATCCCTAAAGGTTCCATATAAGCGATTGTACACACACTTCAATTTATTAAATGAAGTCAATGACATGTTTTCGTCCTTAGAGATTCAAGACAATCAATTATATTACACTATAATCGATTAAATGAAGCTAATGACATATTTTCATCCTTAGCGAGGTTTCATATAATTTATTATATATACACACTGCAATCGATTAAATGAAGCCAATGACATGCTTTCATCCCTTGAGTTTCCATATAATTGATTACATCCATAGTACAATTGATTAAATATTAAAGCTAGTGAAATGTTTTTATCCCTGGAGGTTCCATACAATCGATTATATGTGCAAATTAAAATTGATTAAATACACACACTGCCAATTCTTCTCGTCATTAGAGTGCCAAAACAATCCTTTGTCTACAGGTTACAATTAATCGAATAAATTGGCTATGATAATTGATTTTTTATTTATTTATAATGGATTGTATCAATTCTTTTTCGCTCTTTTGGATGATTTATACGAGACATGTTAAACGTTGTATAAAAGGATAAAATAATATTCTTACTTCTAATCTAATTTCTCTTCTCTCCTTTTATCCAAACCAAATAGCTTTATAATATTATTTCTTTTCTATTTCTTTCAAATCAAGCAATCGAAAATTCTATCCTATTTTTTATTCATCACTTTCTTCTCCATTTCTCTCCTTCCTATTAATTTCTATATACTCATATTTTTTTCCTCAGTTGTCAAATAGAGTGTTAATATTATACTTTTAACTAAAATCATTTCACTATAGACTATGTAAACCATGATTTTAAAAGCAATGGTTAGCAAATCCATTTTTAAAGGTGGACATGCTAATTTCAACCAGACTAAGTTAATCTTAATTAAGTTCTAGTATTGACTATTGTGCAACTCAACTTGGTAATCAGATCAACTTCCCTACTAAATCTTCCCGTATTAAAAACAATGCATAAATGGAAAAGGTTTACCATAAAAAGTCACAGCTAGGGCATCCATCTTGGGCCAAACTATAAGAAACACGCACCCTCCATGTGTAGTTAAGGAAATGTACATGAATACCGTTTCCAGAAATTTTCGCAGGAGGAAGAGTTGTCATTGTTATTTAGTCCGGGATATACATGTAATTCTCGATCATTACTTTGAACTATATCCAACAACTATGTATCCTTAAAATTTTCACAAATTAAAGCATGTCAACTATTTTTATTTTTTTTCCTCGCGATGCATGAGTAGTAAAAGGTGCTATGCATGAGTTTTAAAGGGTTTTCTAACATCACGTGAAGTAGTAACCAGCCGCAGTAACATCACGGTCGTGTTTAGAAAATTTGGGATCTTAGGAAAAACTTTTATAAAGATATAATATAAATTATTATTTTTATATTAATATTTTAATTTTACAAACTTTGTAGGAATTTTAGTATATTCAATATTATTTATATGTAACTGGTTTATCATTTTTTGTCATTGATTGGACTAATTTTTGTATCTTTTTTACAAATAGTAACAAATTTATTAAGTATGAATCAATTTTTTTAAAACTTCATTCTTTATTTTTTAAAACCAAATTCATAATTTTTATTTGACATTTTCTATCACTACAAAATATAATATAATAAAATAAAAGGCAATAATAAAGTATTCAAATAAAATAACTTTTCAAGATAACTAAAAAATAACAAAATGAAAAAAAAACTTTTGATTTTATAGGCACATTAAAATAGATTTTGATTGCATAATGATTTTACAGAGAACTGGAAACAAATAACATTAATTGTATTCGATCAATTGCAATTTAATTTATAGGCGCATTAAAATAGTCTTTGATTTTCTCAATTAATTTTGACATTGAAGTAATCACAATATTATCTTACACTAATCAGTAGTAACCAATCATGATAATTAATTTAATTGAATTTACAATTATGTAAATGGCACTAAGAGTAAATCTACGACCAATCATAATTAATACCAAAAATAATAATTATTATGAGTTATATTAATAATTGAAAAAAATGAGACTTAAAGAATACCGCTTAACTTGCCTAAAAGCTTACACGGCCATGAGTAACATATTGGCCCGTCCTCATTTCTCACAAGTCACAGCACACTATTCCATCTCAAATATAAACACCAAGCATAAGTGTGTACTTTTCATCATATTGACGTATTTATGGACAGAAAGAATTTTTTTTTTAAAGTCTCTTTTTTTTATTATTTAAAAAATCGATCCCACAACTTTAGTTAAAGAATCCAAGTTAAGTCCACCGAAACCAACCACATTTTCATGCAACATCGAATAAGTGTTTAATTCACTTTTCATTTCAAAATTCAAATATTGATATGAGATCCATGCACCTTGCAAAGATGCGCTATACGATCACACAGACACACACAAATATATTTCAAACATTTCACACAATTACCCTCTCCAAAATTAAACTCGTCTCATTCTCATGCATATCCATGGCCATGCTCTTCTTGCACAACACAGGCTGTCACCTCTTTTCTCACGACACATGGCGAACACCACTGATCCCCTTTGGACCACAACTCCCACGTGACTGTGGCCACCCTTGCCGGCCGGCGGCAGTGCCACCTGAACCCCTTTCATGTCGTAGCTAGCACTCACATTTTGTTCTCACAAAGTGCTATGCTTTAAATTATTTCATGTCGTTTTCTCAATGGGTCCATGCCCAAAAGGCCTCCTCCCCCAAGCTCAACACTCACCACAACCATAATTTTAAATGCTTTTCTCCCTTCCACTTTCCCTTTTTCTTTATATATAATTTCATTTAATTTTCTCGCTTTTGCTAACCAACTTAACATCCCCACATAGACACATGCATTAGAGGTTTATCATAATGAACAAGATAAGGAGATTAAAAAGGTAAGAAAAAAGGGGGGGAGAAAATAGTGGTAAGTGGAATTGAATTGAAGAAGGGTATTATGAAATGAAATTAATCAAAGAATATAATATCTGTATGTGTGGAGCCATATAATGAGCATATTGGCCTTGGTGTAATCATCTAAGAGAAAGTGACCTCTAGAGAAGGACATGCATGTTTGCTTCTCTTGTCCCAAGAACAACAACCTATCAGATCGATTATATGATACAGGCATGGTATCTATATGGTGGCTCTAACAGCCAAATTAATTATATAGGGTACAATATTAGAGACTAGAGTTCCCTACATCGCTGTAAGAGAAATTATATATATATATATATATATATATATATATATATATTTCAAAAGCTTCAAAATGAACTTTTTGCATTTTCCCCTCGACTTATCTTTCTCACACAAAGATTGATATATGTACAGCATCATATATTTGTAATTATTAATAACTAGCTACCTAGCACGGAGGGATTCGGAGTATTCTTTTTCAAAGACAAAGCTTGATTGATTAGTTAGTAATTAATTAATTAATTATATATACTGAAGCCCTTAATTTTCCAAGTCGGTTGGTTTGTCTCAACACGGACACAAAGACACAAAATCAAATGACGATACATGTGAATAGGAAGATGGAAAAGGGACGTCCTTGATCTCGGTTGTTCTCGTCGTATACGCTATTGCATGGTTTTTAGTCAAACTATATTTTATATGTTCCATTATATATGTGTTAATGTGAAATTAAATAATTACCTAATTGTATAAAATTAATACGGGCACAAAAAATTAACTATGATCTCTTAAGCCAATACCCATGGACAAGCATCTCTAGTATTTGTTTCTCCAATTACAACAACTTGTTTCTTTCTCTAAAATGAACATACAAGTTTTGGACGACTCTGTTTGGGACATGAATAGCACCTATATTATATATACATATTGACAACGCGTTGACATTATTTTATGATTTTCTCATAATATAGGTCACTACCTAAATAGGGTTCAACATTTTGCACAAATGAGGAGTGAGAACCAAGTATATTTTAATTTAAGAAGAAACTGGAGTTTGGTAGTGCGAGAGAGCCACGGATCTTAATTTTAAAGCAAAGAGGCCAGGTCTTGGTTGCTTACTTGCTTAACACCATAGATCATCAAGAGATACCTCATTTGAGGAAAATTGTCGGTTTGGCCTTAACATCAGTAGGTGTGGATTTTCGCCTTTTATTTAAAGACTAATTATATCCTACCAAGCAGATGGTTATATTATTTTCAAATATGTAAACATACACACACAACCAGCAGTACATAAATATCAATCTTAATTATTGCAGTTATTTATATACCTATGACTTCACTTTTTATGAAGTAATAGCACCTATTTAATTTGACTAATCTGAGTAATCTCCATAAACTTTGATATAAATTTGTTTTTAGTATCTATAAATATGATTTCATTATGTTTCGGTACTTTGATATTTTTTTCTTTGATATTTAATAGTAGTATTTATAAATTTTAAATTAAAAAATAATAATTCTTATTACTTTTTAATTATAACATGATTTTTTATGTCATTTAATTTAATACATATTACATCATTATTAGAGTGATAAAGTTGTTTTTAAAAAAAATTACAAATATCAAATCAACGAAAAATAATTTTTGGAGAACTAAAACAATATAATATTAAGTATTCTTTATAAAGTATAAAAATGCATTTTACCTAACTTTGATTAGTTTTAGTGAGCGTATTCAAATTGCAAAAGATATCCTTTCGTCACATCCTAATTAACATGGTTGGTTTGAGAACATTTTCAAATTAAACAAGAGTAAAAGCATAAAAGGAAAAAACAAAAGAAAAAAGGCTAAGGGAAAATAAATCGTAACCTATTTCTAGGTCGTTCGAAGAACCTCTTTTGCATCCGGTTCTAATTATTAGCCAGCAAAAATAAGAGGGGAGCGGGTGGAGTAAAATCAGTCACAATATCATGTTCCTCAAACATTCTATTTTGGAACTAGGGCAGAATTGGATATACTGAAAGCAAAGTCTAGCTACAACCAGAGAAAAAAAATAATGTGATATTTAATAGAGCCAGTTAATATCTATTGGTCTCTCCCAAGTCTTCTCATCATCCCCTATATTATATAGTTCGAAAGAAAGAATAACTAAAAGCACTATATATGGGGCACGTACCTCTTTAAGGAACTATGATTATGTCCACGGTATAAATTTAAGTAAATCACCATTTGTCGTAAGTTTGGCTATCTATCCGTGGGTCTTAATTTCCTTACTCATGAGCCAGTGCCGAGGAAAGTAATTAATTCTAGGACCACATCCATCAACAAAATTGAATTAGTTTGTCCTTTGTCTTGGACTTTATACATATTTGATCACGGTAACAATGGAACCCTAGCTAGCTAGCTTCCAAATGTACACATACTTAATTGATAGTGGACAATATATACTAGTTTGTTTCTTCTTAATTATACTTGCTAATCGAATGATTAGCATTAGAAATAGAATTAGAATAAAAAAGGGGATCCTAGACAAGAGAAAAAGAGTACGTATATATATGGGCAGGCCAGGTGCAAAAGTTGGCATTAGTAGTACAAATGATTAGGTCAAAACTCGAAAAACTAGTAAACAAAAACAGTGAGTGAACTGGAGGTCGTGGTCACGCCTCCAAACAAACTAGCTAGCTTGTGTAAAAGTAAGTGTGCTCTAAAGTAAGAAGAAAAAGGGGAAGCATCTAGAAAAGGAAAGGAGGCAAGAGAGAGGGAGGGAGCATACATCCATTTTTCAAATATATTATTAGTGTGAGTGGCATTTTGTTTATCATTCATTATTATTACTATTATTATTATTATATGTTAGATATTAGATTAGATATATAAAGGGATTATATATAATTAAATGATTGAACACAAGTGATTAATTAACATGTTGAAGTTATTAAATTTTATTTAATTTCAAGTCAAACTTCAAATTTATTAGAATTTTTTTATGAAGAATTAAGAAAAATAAAAAGAATTAGAGATATAGAGAGAAAGGGATTAAGGCTATGATTTGTGAGGCTGTGAAGTGTGGAGTAATAGATGATGGCGGTGACTAGTGATGAGTTTCCTTTTGTCGTGCTCTACCTTATGCTTTGCATAATTAATTTCCTTTTCCATCTGCTTTGTGGAAGAAAAAAAGACAGTTACAATTTGGCGTTGACGCTTCCTCGTACATCAGTTTGTTTTTGTACTTTTCTCATCACTCTTTTTCTCTTTTGATTTTATTTTCCTTTTGTAATTTTTCTTTCCTAATTATACCCTCCTACATCTCTCTCTCTGTCTCTCTCTCTCTCTCACAGTCTTTTTCACTTTTAATTCTTTTGCGTTTACTTTCCATTTCAAGCCACATAAATGGACAAAAAAAAATAGAGACAGGAATTAACTATAATTTGTAGTCTCGGATTGTGATTTGTTGCCTTTACATGTAGTTATTTATAAAATAAAATACAATTCTATATTTTAGTAGAAAATGTTTGGCTGACATTACTCTTATTTATCTCTTTTTTTTTTGGTAGTATATTTTATACTCCTTACACTCTGTAAATTATATAATCATTTGATGGAAGAGAGAATTTGAATCCTCTGACAACAGAAAAAAAATATTGGCTCATTTTAGTAACTCATTAGTGTGAAGACAGGAAGAAGAAAGAGTTTCAAAAATTAGGCAAAATTTTGAAAAAAGATTTAAAAATTAAAACAATAATTAAATTTAGCGGATAAAAACTGAACGTTAGTGGGGGAATTTGACATGACCTCATTCTTTTTATTTGCTTGTTTTAAAACTTTTAATACAAGTTGATATACAAACACCTGAAGATAAGTAAAAAACCAATTAATTTGGGAAACCCTAAACACATACATATTAAAATTCCAAATTTTCTGTTGATAGGCAAATTGTATCGTTTAAAAATAGTAAAATATACTTTATGTCCTACTAATAAGATTATAGTAAAATACATTTATCTGTATGAATTTGAATTCTCGATAAAACAAATAATTTTTAGCGCAAATTTCACTCATCTCCCCTCCATTTAGCACTTATTACATGGGAACCCCCTTCGTAAACTACCCCTATAATAAACTCCATAACTTTTGCAACTTTGTTACAATGATGCCCTTTCTCGGTCACAAGTTTGATTTTTGTTAACAAAAAATCATCATGTGTGTTGCACATGCTACTTTAATGTAATTTAAGGATAATTTTGTTCTTACCTTCTTCTTACAACCTCTTAAAAGTCAAGACTCTTCTCAGTTTATGAAATGCAAAAGTTGAAAACACTGCATTTCGGGTTGAAGCTCGTGTGTAAATATTTATGTCAATCTCCATGTGTGTCAATTTTTTGACACATTTAATTTTTATTCATATGCGTTTAACTTTTTCATGTTGTGCATTTATTGTTTTTGCGCTTGTCGAAAATGGTCTACATCTAGAAACAACTACCCATTCTCAAAACGGATTTTTCCATCATTATCCAACTCAAATTGTTATCTTCCATTTAATCCCTTCATAAATTTCATCCATGTCTGAATACAAAGCTCCAATAACATCCACTACTTCATCAAAGTCACTTATGTCATCCACATCATTCAAATTTGCATCCTCACCAATAGGATTATATTTCCAATTAGATGAAGAATCTTCACTTAACGGTTGGTAAGTCAAATCTTCATCACTTATATACACTTTATCAACCTCCACATTGCCATTTTCATTAACAACTATATCATCCTCAACTATTAGAACATCATCAATCACAAAGTCATTCACATCCTTATTCACTTTTTCATTCACAGGTACATGACCAAAGTAAATACCAAACTCATCCATAATGTTTCCTACATACCGACAACAAACAAATCACATAATGAAAAAAAGTTCCATAAAACATCAGAGACAAATGGTCCCCACACAAACAGTGGTGTCAACACCAAACAATGATTATCAAAGCAAAAATGGTTCCCAACTAAAATCATCTTCACAATATTAAAATCGAAAAACCCAATTAAAAATTGAATATCATACAATTTAAATAAGTGAGCACGAAATCAATGTTTGGACAAACCTTTGCGCAATCAATGTTTGGACGACAACCACCACTGTATACCACATGCACAACCCATTTTTGGACAACAATCACTAGCAACACCAACGACCACCACACGACTTCTAGACGGTGATAACCACCACCCCCATCGAAGACCACCGCGTGTGCAACTCACTTCCGAAGGTTGGCTATTTTGAACCTCCCTTCACGTATCAAACGATGCACACCGGGCTCACTAATGGTTTTGGTTTTCGCAAACCCTAGTAAAGAGTACTTGAAGATTTTGAATTACTCAGTGTATGTGGCTAAAATAGTAAGCATTATTTTGATATTTTAGAAAAAAATTAAAATTGTCACTAACGATTCTAGGTTAGGAGAGGAAAAAGAAATGTAATTTTAAGTAGGAGATCCACGTGTGATAAGTGCTAAATGGAGGGAGATGAGTATAATTTGCTCTATTTTTTAAGATAAAAAATAAATATTTCTACATTTACAAAATAATAAAAATATATTTAATTCTTAAAAAAATTAAAGTGTCTTTTCCCATTTCAAACTCTCACTAGCTATCTAAATTCTAAAAGATGAATTAATCTTTGATTCGGGCCAGTGGCCACGCTTTACAATAGTTTTTTAAATGTCTAGTGTCTGTACATCTATCATCAGTCAATTGTGGAACAAAGACCGCTTTATTATTGACCTTGCTAGTGACGATTGTATACTTCCAAACAACTTTTTAACTCAATATATAGAATTATAGATAATGTGCAATTGTAACATAAAAAACAAATAGAAACTTATTTAAATTCTAAAAAAAAATAGAAACTATGGAGTTGATCGACGATTATAATTTTAGAATTTAAAAATTATTTATTAGGTTTTAATTTTATAAAAGGTCATTTGATTTGATCAAGCTCTGTTTGGGATGATTTTAACTTTCCATATTTTTGTTTTTAAACATAAATCTAAAAACAAAACTTTTTATTTTAAAAAAGTTTAAAGACATTTTGAATTTCAAATTATTTTAACTCGTGGAAATAAAAAATGGTCAATCTATTTCTAATTTTAAGTTTTTAGAAGTAGTTGTGTCCTTGTCTATACTTTTCCACATCCCCGCCCCCTTTTCTCTACCAGTCATTCAAAGTTAATTTGCTTGGTAGAATATGAAATGTAAGATTTAATTTTTAAATTTTGAGCACAAATTAAATATGACTCCTAACTATGCTTAGCTAGCAACTCAAAAGCTCTATAAATTGAGCTTTCATTAGGTTTAAACGTAATTTTAGAAGCCCAAATTGAATATAAGCATGTAGGCTTGAGATGCTATAACATGTGACCAACATTGAGCCTACAAATGTCCTAACTCAAACCTTGCCAATTGAAATGTGAGGCTTTGGCTTGAACTTTGAACACATACTAAATCTAGCCTTTTTAGTTTGATCAAATCATGGCATAAGCCCAAATTGAATATGTCTTTTGGGCTCAACTTAATATAGCCCATGACTTAAAATAAGCTTGCAACTAGCTTGACTTTAAAACACTTGATATACATGGATTGTGTTTAAAATTTTGAACACAAATTAAATAAAAGTCCTTTTTATCCCAAATAGATCACGACTTAGTTACAAGTTTGATGTGGTTGCAAGTTACACCAGGTTAGGGAAAAAAGCCCAAATTCAATTCAAGCTTTAAAATGAGACCTAAGCTCAATGAACAATTGATTTGTACATGTTGCACTTCAAACTTTTAAGTAAACTCTTTTAAACACTTAATTGTTAATTGAAATTTATCAAAAATATTTTTTTTACTACTCATACTTATTATTTAACACACTCACACTGACACAAATATATATATATATATAATTAGCATGTTAAATAGTTTGTAAATTAAATTGTATTTCTTGTCTCATGTATTAAATGAATATGAAATGCCCTTAATAACAAGAACCATTCTCATAAAAAAAATAAAAAATAATAATAGGAACCATTGCATGTTTCTTTCTTTTGAGTCACATGCAAACTATTATTATATTTTAAAAATTAAACTAAAAAATACAAAAATAACCCTTAAAATTCATCCATCGAATAAAAAAGAAACTATTTCCTCACACTTCATTTTCATGAATGTGTTTTGAAGGGTTCTATATATTATGCATGAAACTTCATTTTTATCCTTAAGTTAGCATTTTTTTTTTAAACTAAAACAATATTGATTTGGAGACAACTTTTATGGAGGTTATACAAGCTTTCCTTATTTACCTCGACTCATGGCACTAAGGTAATTGCATCCCATAATCGACACCTACTCGTAATTTGAATATATCGAAATATATATTCAATTAATTATGTGTTTTCTCGTATACATTTAAGTTTTTTTTATTTCTAATAAAAGTTAAATTAAATATAAAAATACCCCATACAATGCATGGACATTAGATATTTCTTAGTTAGTTGCTTAACATTTGAATGATTGATGGATTTTCATCCTTACAAATATAACAATTAGGTTAATTTCCCCCAAGACATTGTTATCTTTGCTTGTTTCCTTTAGTTAATTATTGCATAAACTTAGCTAATTGTTACACTTGCATCGCCAATTTGAGGTAAGGAATCAAAACTAATTAAACCTCTCTCTTTCTATTATTTGTTTCTCGTCATGAGATCCCCTTGGCCAAAGCTTGATGCAACAACTTCAACAAACTTCCAAGTCCCAAGAAATTACTAACCACTTCAACCACTATAACAACCTAGTCATGCAACTATTTCTCCATTAAAACCCTACAAATCTCCTTTTTTCTTGCAATCCTTTTTCTCCTTAATAATTCAAATAGTTATATTACAAATTATAATTAATTAAATAAAAAGCATAATGAATCATGACTTAACGAGTCATCAATTCCATTTTTTGGTGCTTTATCGTAGTTGTCATGAGCCCGCAAATAATCCAAGACGAGAGGCTTGGTAATGAACGAGATCAACCAATGTTGGAGATTTAATCCTGAATGGAGGAAACATTGTTCATAGCTTGCCATATGCTTGGTGGGTTATGCAGGAAAGATGACAAACAAAATCAGTATAGACCTCATCTGTTACAAAGTTATTAATCCTAGTGATGACCCAATAAACCCCAAATTTGGCACCTTGAGATATGAAGCTTCTAGGATTGAAGACAAAGTTTGGATCATCTTCCAAAGAGGTATGCACATTATGCTTGAGAAACCCCTTCTCATTAGTAGCTTCACCAACATTGATGGTTGAGGTGTTAATGTCCATATTGTTGATAATGCATGCTTGATGATCTTTAAGGTAATAACCAGCTCCATTAATTTATATGTTCCACAAGGCTTATTTCTTAGGAAAAAATAGTTTTTATTTTATTATTAAAATTAATTGAAATTATAATAATTGTTCTTAAAATAAAATTATCTTAGAAAAATTAATTTACCAAACATTTTTCTTTGTTTTGTTTGTAATGCATATACTGCACTTTGTAACCCACAATTGCATGCTTGTTTGTTATTAGGCAACCAATGTAATCATCCATGGTCTTAGGATTCATCATTGTCAACCTCAAGCTCCTAGAATGATAATGGGTCCTAATGGAAAGGTGATGCCTTTGGGTCAAGTTGATGGAGATGCAATAAGATTGGTTACAACTTCAAAGATTTGGATTGATTACAATATCTTTTATGATTGCCAGGATGGTCTTCTTGACGTCACGCGAGGTTCCACTAATGTGATTGTCTCTAATAACTGGTTTTGGGAGCAAAAACAAGGTTATGCTTCTCGGGCATGATGATGGGTATGTGAGAAATAAGGACATGAAGGTTACTGTTGTGCATAACTATTTTGGCCCTAATTGCCACCAATGCATGCCAAGGTAATTAATTTCTCAACTAACGCTAAATTGCTTAATTAAATCGTCAAAACTACACGTGTCAGAGGTTTTAATTATATCATTAATTAAAACATTGCAAAATTCGTCATGGGTATGCATATGAACAATATTTACATGGGATGGGTGCAATATGCCATAGGTGGAAGCATGGAACCTAACCTTAAAAGTGAATCGAACCTCTTCATAGCACCAATGCCAGGGGCATGAGGAGGTAATTTGTTTAGACAATTAAACTATCTCATTAATGAATTGGTTATTATTATTATTATTATTTTATCTTAGCTTCCACATTAATAAGTGGAATATAATATTAAAAAACAATATATTAAGTATTTCAGTAAACCCAATTTTAATGACTTTAAAAGTTAAGGTACTTCGCACTTAAATTAGGCGCATGCAATCTGCTAATTGTATAAGTTGTGCAGGTAACATGGAGAAAAAACAGTAATGGAGTTGGAGATACATGGGAATTTCATTCGGTGCGGGATACTTTTGAAATGGAGCTTCCTTCATGGAAATACAAAGTGGACAAGTACTAAAGCCAAATTATAGTCCTGAACAAAATTTTAAACTTGTTGATGCCAAATGTGTGAGATCATTGGCAATCTTGTTTGGAGTGTTACGAAGCAGTAAAAAAACCTCTATATGTTAATTGTGCGTACAAAGTGACATTTGCAATGCACATATACCCATATTCTCACATTAAATCAAATAAAGATGTTGACTCTACAAAAAGAAGATATGGTCTCAATGCCCGTCATATATTTTGAGACATGTAACAAAATACGTATTAAGAAATACAAGGAGATTAATTAAAGCATGATTGACATAAGTAGTAAAAGTGTGAGATTTAAATTTTAAAAAAAACTTTGTTTTACTTATGTGTTGAAAGTCCATTATATACAGTTTGAGAACAAAACCATCAGTGTTATACACATATGAAAGACTTTAGCATATATTGGGATACATGATTAAGAGATACACCCAAATTGTACGACGAGAATTCCATTGAGTTTTTATTACTATTATTCAACCCAAGGGAAAGATTTATTCTATATAACCTTTTTTTAAGTAAATGAAACTTTATTTATATGTATCATAAATACTCGAGAAGGAAATTTAAAGCCAATAAGTTGTTTAAAAATATACACCCAACAATTTTTGTATATAAAAGTTACTATATGTCCAACAATTTTATCATACATGGTATTGACAACCTTTTAGTCCATAAATAGATAATTGAGAGTTAAGACAAGCCTTAACATTATGATGTCAACGGAAAAATGGATAAGTAAAATCTAGAACTTCAACCCTAAATCATGATCATACCCTTATTAAGTTTTTATAATTATTAATCATTATGTTCAAGTTCCGACTATTGTCATATGATGTTACTTAATGCTAATTCTAAGATACTAATTTTGGCTAGGATCCATCTTTTTAACTATGTCAACCAAGTAGATTTTAAAATTGACTTCAGTGTTGATTATTTTTTTATCGATAATTATTACTTGTTAGTTTTTTTGTTAACAGAAAGATTCAAACTCATGATCTATTTCTCGTTTCCTTTTTCTTTTACTACCAAGTCAAACTTATATTATCTTTCGTTTTTTCATAAATCAAATTCTTTTGGTTAGTTTCAGTCTTATGAATTTTATAAGTTTTTAAATTATCTCAACTACCGTTTATTTTAATGTTAGTTAAAATTGATGTTTTTATCCTTCAAATTTTGACTAACATTTGATTTTGACTAACAAAAATAAACAGTAATTGAAAACATTTTAAAACTTATAAAATTCATAAGATTAAAACCTAAAAAAAATTGATTTATAAAAAACTAAAACTAAAATTCACCACATTTTACACTACTAATAAACATATTAAACCTTAACTAAAAGATAGTTGTGATTCCAAGTTCGTTGGCCCTACATTCACCACCTATCTCTGCAATTTACTGTTACAAAACAGCGATAGACACATTTTATCCAAAAATAGTGACACTGTGCATAGAAAGGACAATTCGTATAAAATGACAGAGAGAGATTCACAACCCAATCTTGCTAAGAGGATTATTAAGGGAAAAAAAAATGTAAGACAGATTGAAGAGAATAAATATGTAATAATAATTTAAAAAAGTTGTGTGCATGTCATATTTGTCCTTGTCTAGGGATCACGCTTGATTAATTGATCTGGGCTAATATGTATTGCTTTAAATAGCATATGCGCTACTATTTACAATCACGCTTATGGCCTTAATTTGCAGGACAAAATTAATCTTTTGGTGGTCCAAAAAAGCGACAGAATGTGTGTGTACTGTTACAATAATAAAAAAGAAAGAATAATCAGCCATGTTGCTCTATGCACAATTTAGTCAGCCACGTGACTCGTAAACTATAGAAAAGAAAATTACTAATATTAAGTTCTAAAATAAAACTTAATTTTCGGACAAGCTAAAGTGTAAACTATTGCCCCTCGTAAAATATACTACCAAGCAGCTATAGCTACGTACCATCAACATTGCAAACAACTATAACATATACACACCAACTTTTATAAATTATATAGTGGCACGACAAGCACCACACTAGCAAGCTCTTAAGTCCTAACCAAGTCACTATCACTGTTAATTAATTAAACCCATGCACAGTGTCAATGTATATCTTGCTTCTCAATATTGATGATTTTTCTGTCCCTACCCACATTTTTGCTGCTTCCTAAACCAACCACAAAGCCAACTTCACATGGTAAGAAATCGCTGGTGGTGTTGATTTCTGCATTGGATAGTGCACTAAGGTTAAGCTAAACTGTAAATTAACTGAGCACGGAGGGGAAAAGTATGTAGCAACATTATTTGTTATGACATGGCATGAAATTAAGGTAAAATGTGTATGTATAGGCAGTGATATATGATAGACTCGGCATCTACTCTATGGTGTTACATCGTAGAAAGATATTTCAGTTGCTACAATCATTGATTAGTTGCAACTAGAATGTCCTCCAAGCACATGCATATATATATATATATATATATATATATGATTGATTGATTGATTGCTGAGTGTTTGATCGTGAGGTTGAGGTTGTGGACCTGTCTAAGGCGTTTCTATGCCTAATTGCTAAGTCTTGCCAGTAAATTAGTGACATGATTCTATCGTACGATGACGGTACAGATCCCTTTTTTATTCTTCACACCTTTTGTTTGAAAATTGATATATTCTTAAACTATCATCACTCCCCTTTTTCTCTCCCCACTCTCTCGACACCCCCTCATCCCCACCACCTCAGGTCTACATCTTATCTTCAAACATATTCATTGTCTTCTCCCAAAGGGGGGTAAGGTGGGGGCAAAGGGGGTATGAGTAGTTTGAATATTATCATAAATTTAAAAAAAAAAAAATTGGGTGTGAAGAGTAAATAAGGTGGTGCAAAGAGTAACTCTACTTTAGTTATTATATTAAGCCCAAACACAAATTTTAAGATATTATCAATGTATATCATATCATTTGGATTTATAGAATTACTCATTATGTAACCACCTACAAATATTTAGTCCTATAGATTTCTTTCCCTTTAGATATCTAATACTTGACATAAGAGGTGTTTATTGAAATTTTCACATTAACTAGTGACATGATTAAACTAAATAAAAAATAATTTTCATCTCATAAATTAATTTTTAGGGTTGAGTTAAACTTAAATCAAAATTCTAATATGTATACCAAAGGAGTTCTTAATTTTTTTACTTGTCCTAATTACATATAGAGAGAGGGGAAAAGTATCAAAATGTTATACTGATTTGTTTTACTATCTTAGTTAGATGACTCTGACTCTACAACTCAAAATAATTTCGTTAACTAACCATAAAGACAATGATTTTATGGAAATTTATGATACCGGTATATTTTTAATATTAAATGTTATAATTTTTATTTTATGTTTATTGTATTTCATATAATTAGTGTTTTTAAGAAAATTTACTATATAGTAAAAAAAGTTAACAAATATTAAACTATTATGTCAACTCTTTTGATAAATTAGACACTGCAAGATAATAATTTTCTTTAGAAACAAATATTAATTTTTAATTATTATTTTTTTAATGAAAAATTCGAACTTATAACTTCTTCATTCCTTTATTCTCCATGATGCAAGTCAACCTTATATTTTATTTTCATATGTCACCCACTAGTACTACAAATACATCCTATAAGCCTATAAATAATAATACATACTTTCCAAGCATGTATTTATTTATTTTAGGGTCGAAATGCAAATCATACCAAAACTAATTTTCACATAATTATTATTAAGATAACCGAATAAAACTAAATAAATAATACTACGCCTATACTTGCTTTAAATGAATTATCCTCATTTTCCTCTATGCATTTTCCTTTTCTTCTCAGCCTTAATTATCTTGGCCTCGCAATTTTCATATCCTTTTGGAAAGTATAATCAATTACTTAATAATATAATTAATTTTGGGGCAAAGAAGAAAACAGAAAATAAACAAGCGGCAAAACTAGGTACTACGTGTAACAACGACAATCAGCGAATTTATCAAGAAATTAAGTTTGTAATATTAATACAAACAGGATTTCTATGGGAACGCCACTTAGTTAATGTGATGCACGTCATTCAATCTTAATGAAAAATGTGGGGCTGGAAAGATGTACCTCACTGGCTATTCGACACATCATATATAAATATATCAAACTTCCCCATTAATTAGCAATTTATCACATTATAGTTATATTGATGTGTGCTTGATGCTTGCTCAATGGAAAGGTATGTTTCTCAAATATGTATATTTTTTTACTATCATTCACAACAATCCCATCACCCCCTCTGTCTAAAACATTCCAAATTTTAATTCTTACATTAGCTATAGCTATAGTTTTTAATAAAATAATGAATTTCGATGGGAATATATGTTATTGTCGTTGGAGGCAAAAGCACACGTACATATATAAACCAACACAATCATGCTGGTGTAGTGAAATTGAAAGACGGCGCTTTCAGAATATTGATGAAATTGAGCAAATAGCAGCTTTTGGTCCCAAAATCTAATTAGATCAATGTTTTAAATAAGGAGGACAGGATAATGGTAAAAGTGCTGTACCCATTGCATGATAAATATATATTGTAATTTAATTGATTGATGCGGGTTTATCTATACAAATAATTTTAAAAAATATATATATATAAAATAATAGAAAACCTAAAGCAAAACAACTTAGGTGCATGATGTTATGCCTCTAATATACTTTAGGAGTATGCGTGTGTTTTAGATGCATAAAAAGGTATGGAGATGGTGAGATTTGGTTGTTGCTTGAAACAAAATCACATAGTGCTGTCAAAAAGGCAAAGGGTACAGCCAATACAATATTGTGGCCTTTTAGACTTTAAAAAGTTTTAACCACCAAAGACAAAGGGGTGGCTCCTGTTCCTTCAAACTTTCCCAAAGCAGTGCGGCACTTGCAGCTAGAACGTGAACTAGCTTTAAAAATAATCGCTCCTTATAAAAGAAATAAAAAATCCAATTAAAAAAATAAAAATAAGTGTTTAATTGGGGTATCGATCAACATGCATAAACTAATTAAAGACACGTGCGTGGCCGATTTTGGCACGTGAGTAGAGGATATATAGTACTAGCTAGGGGATAATATATAATTAGGTTTAAGCAACAATGAAATGGGACCCGTTCGTACGTGTGAGGGGAGAGGGTGGGATTCACGTGACGTCACCAGAAAGAGGACAGTTGAGAGCAATGGAGAAAGAAGGTTGGGATGTCAATTTGTTCATCAGATTTGCAGTTGAAAAAAGAAAAGCAAAGTGTTTTGTTTCCCTCTCTCAATTGAGTGTTTAAGTAATGAGTAGTAATTTGGAGTCTTAAGGTTTGAGAGCTAAGTATAGATAGCTTGTTGCATTTCAAACAAGACAATTCCTTCTTTCTCCCATTTCCGTATTCAATAATCCTACTTGCAATCCAAGGAACCAATTAACAAATGTCACTTATTTAATGCTATTTATTTATTGTTGAACCCTTCTAGCTAGCCATGAAATCTTTTTTCTAATTATAAAACTAGGTTTTGATTGTAGCTAACCATAGTTAACACTGAAGGGTCCAGAATTGAATATTCTTATATATTTATACTATCCATGGTATAAGAAAGGGCGAGCTCGCTGTGGATTCTTGTGGATTTCTACACTTATATTCAAGGTTGCTTGTAAATGTCAATGACTTTAATTAATTGATATAAACACAAAAATACACACATATATAAATACATACGTAAGATAGATATTCAAATTATGCAATTCCTCTTTCTTATAGTAACATTTATTGTTTGTCTCCTATGAATTCCCTATTTCCTATCATATATGTTTATACTAATTAATAAGTCATTAGTGCAAGTGATTTGATATCTCTTAAACAATTATGTTGAAGATTGATTATTGACAAAATCAATGAATACTTTGTTCTAATAACAATAATTTTTTCATTAAAAAAAAACTCTTATTTAATACATAAACATAGCAAAATATCGGGTAAGAGCTTGTGTTCACAAGAAAAATTAATCATTTTAATCACACATACATGAATGATGAGAATTAAGTAAAATCAGTCTGGATTAAGGTCGGATCAAAGTATGTTAGAACTTAAAGCAAATTTGATTTTTTAATTAATAAAATTAATAACCTAAAAAATGACAATTTTGTGATTAAAAGTTAAGATAGAAAATGAAAATAGGATCACTTTCTCAAAGTAAACAAACCCTAAAATTTGATTTACTTTTAATGAACTAATTGTATTTTGGGTAATGGAGAGAGTGGACAAATGAGGATGTAACCTCCTCCCATAAAAGGAAAACAATTCATAAGAAAATGAAGGGAAATCCTTTTGCAAGAACTTATATTTAGCTATTTATAATTATAATAAAATAATACTGTTTAATTATTAGATAAATGCTTTTTCTAAAAATTTGTAAAAAAGTATGTAACAACATTTTTCTGGGTGCCTAATGAGAGGGTTTTACTTTTATCCTTTTCATGTTAGGACTCCTTATCTTTACCATTGATTTATTACTGTATAATTAAAATTAATTCTTTTCCCTTTGACATTCTTACAAATGCTTGCGTTTGAGTACCACGTAAATAATTTATTTTCATAAGAAAATAAGTTTAGTGTAGGATTTGTCTTGCTCATCGTTGATTGAAACTTAGCTAACTAGAGACATATTGTTTATGCACAGATTTATTCTTGTTTCTAATATTGCAACGTTAATTCATGCCTTGTTCTTCTTTATATTAGTGTACTTAAATAAGTACACTAACACTTTAATTATATTAGTGTACTTTCTTAAGTCCATATGTTTATATGCTTGCTTAAACTCCTTTATGTCTCCATAAGACTATAACTTCAACTTTTTTCGAAGAAATTAAAGATGTTCAGTACGAACGGTGTTATACCAGTAATGGGGAAACGGGGAAATGGAGATATCTGATTAGCAACCAATGGGCGAAATTGTATGAGAGCTTATACTAATTTTAGGATCAATGGCAACATCAATCAATTGATCACCATATTCCACATAGGGAAATAGCACATGCATATGCCAACCGGAACTACTTACTATCAAGGAAAAATTGAATCAATTGATAGAGTAAGTTATTTCCTTTGGCACCTATATGGAAGCATGTGTTTCAATAAAATAATAAATAATTACGCATCACTGGAAATATATTTTTCAACCAGTTACTCGTTAATTAATATTTTGCTTGTCATCCAATTAATATCATTGTGTAAAAAAAAACTTAATTATCAAAGTAATAAAATAAATTATATGAATACAAAGTTCTAGCTGGCTCTTGTTTGGTTCTTTTATAAGTAAAAGAAAATATTGTTAATACAATATAAGAAATACCTAATCCGTATACAAATAGACGTTAAATCACAAAACTTCTCACATGACAAATTTAATCACTAAAAATTAAAGGATATATATATATATGCGTGCGCGCACTTTCTCAATAAACAGAAACCTTATCTTAATAAAATCTATAAATCAAATATTTCATTCTTAAAAGTATTTGAACTTTTTTAAGTCTTCTTTCTTTCACAAATAACATCTGATATCTCAAATTTATTTTACTAACAAAAATTAATTCCGTTATGTTTCCAAAAGTCAAACTTTTAGCTTTTTACATACTCCAATACATGATTGGCAAATAAAAAAGCAACAGAGGCTAACTGGTAACTAATTTGCAAAGATGCATGTCTATTGTAGGGGTATTCATTAACCGATCCAAACCGATATAAATCGTGATGACCAAACCAAAAAACTGATAACCGAAACAACTGAAAATGGTATTTGTTTTTGTCCAATGAATGTGTTTGTTTCTGCTAGATACTCTTCATTTTGATAAAAATAAATCTCATAAGTTTTATTTTTAGACTTTTTAAAAAATCGAAAATCGATCCAATCCAAACCGAAAAAAATTAGATTGGATTGGATCAGATCGAATTTGAAAAAAATTTCAAACCGAATAGATGATCAAATGACCAAACTGAAGAGATTGAATCGAATGATTTTTTGCTTCAAAATAGATCAAATTTAAACCACGAATACCCTTAGTCTATTGTGCATATGATGATCACTATGAATATGAAATATATATTGCTAGCCATGCAAGGTTTATAGGCCTTTATTTTTTGATTGGTACAATTTATTAGTATTTATGATTTTGTAGAAAATTAAACCATACCCCTGATGTTGATATATATATATATATATATATATATATATATATATATATATATATATTAATATAGTTAACTTAATTGATTGCATATGTTACGTATCCTCATCCTACGAAAATATTTTAAAACAAACTACCCTAACGGAGATAGTCCTTACACTTTAGTACTGCAAACTTTTTTCTGGTACATACTGCTGCAAACTTTATTTATTTATTTTTTATGTATAGGCCCAAAATGTAAACATGCGCAATTTTAAATATAGTTGTGCTTTAATTCAGGTCAAATGTTTATTTTATTGTAAACTTATTTTTACATATATGAATTATATTTTAGATTGACAAAATATATATTGTAATATAAGATTGTTTGAACTATTAATAACTTCTTTTAAAAATATTAAAATTTAGTTTAAAAATAAAAATGAAAAGGTTAGATAAAAATAAGAAGTTAAAAAAATATAAACACATTTTCAATAAAGAAAACTCTTAAAAATGTTTTTTTTTAATAAAATTACTGAGTAATTACTTATTTCCTACGTTTTTCGATTTATGAAAGATTATTAGACTTTATTTTTTAAAAAAAAATGAGTCAATTTTTTATCCACTGGATTAACTCTCCTGACAGTGATAAAAGCCTAGAGAAAGTTAAAGTTAACACTTAACGCCATTCTAAGATTTCAATTAAATGCAAGTAAGAGAAGGCGAAACATAAGAAACATATGTAAGAATCAAAGGCTTCATCAAAAGGGAAAATGAACATGGCTCTCATTGACAGCGCCAAACCTTAAAGCGGTTATGGGTGCTTTTCAGAAACTATGTCTCCCACACAATTAAACCTAACTTGTCTGTTTTGCCCATCCAATGGCACGTGCCATCCATCTGCTTTCTTTACCCTTCCCTATTTATCAAAATCTCTCTCTCCCTCGCTCCTCTATTTTTCTTTCCCTATCTTACATTACTTGGGCTATTAATTAATGAATTAGTAGCATGTGAAATACCCTCAATGCCCTTACATGTTATGGGCTCATTAGCCCCATCTGCAATCATTATCTTGGGCATTATGGCCATTCGAACCGCATCAAAAAGATGGGGGTAGTTTGGATCATTGAGATGACTTTGTACTGACCTTATCTTTATTTTATTCCGTAGTTTGCGTTGGTTTCCAAAGGACGTATTCAAATGACAATAAAATCCAACACTTGGTGATGGCAATATAGACATTTCACACTACCAAAACCACTTGTAAAATAAAATCTTCAGAAAATATTTTCGTTAAGAAGTAAACTGTTCTAATATTCTGTATCTTCGTCTCCATATACGTACTCTCCCAGCTAGTAGTATGTTTCCTCTGCAACCTACCTGAGCTTAATTAAAGGAAAATAATATCAAAATAAGACAACAAGAGTTTTTTTATATATAATTTTAGAATCTATTTTTTGAGAAGAAAAAAAATACAAGTGAAAGATGAAGATAATTATATGTCACATAAAATACCGTTAAATATCAGAACCTAATTTAGCAGTTTAAAATCCGTTGGCTGTGATTTGTAATTCCAACAACTGTGTTCCTTTCGCTCCTCCAATATCTATTTAGTAATGCTCAAGACTCGTAGATAAGGTCATTCTCGTCATTTCACACATGAATATTTTCTTTAGCTTGCTATTACCACATATATTTTACTAACATTTTTGTAATTTTGTGATATCGAATAAAAGAAAGAAAATATAAAAAGACATTATTGGTGGGGAAAAAAATACTAAAGGAGGAGGTGAAAGTTCGAAGAGGAAGAACAGCGACCGCTTCTCTTTCCTCTCTCTCTTCTCTCTTCTCTTCTCACACACACAACAACACTGCGTTTATTTGAGACACCTCCATTTTCAAATTTTATATATTGTGTGCAACTTCCGTCTTTCATTTTCCACAAGGTGATTTGCAAAAACACTCGCTGCAAAGAGCAACAACAAAGAGAAAGTAAAGGAGCGAAAGAGAAAGAAAGAGACCACAGACGAAAGAGCGACAACACAGAGAGAGAAAGAAAGAGAGAGAGAGTGTGTATGTATATGTATGAGAGTGTGCCTCAGATATAGCGAGAGAGAGAGAGAATTGAAGAAGCTTTCAATACCACAGAAGGGAAAACGATGTCTGAGAGCTTCACATCCTTTCATACCCTTCAGCTCTAAGAGGTACACAACACACACACACACACACACACACACACACACACACACACATATATATATATGTATGTATGTATATGTACATGAGATGCTGAACAAAGCTGAAATGATAAAATGAAAATTACCATTTAGGTGAGAAGACCATGGGAGGGGCCTATAATATTAACCCTTTTTTATTTGCTCTCTTTTCTCTTTCCATTTTATCTTCGTGGTTCCTATATAATTGACTTCATTTACATGATGTGGTTGTTGTTTGTTCTTGTTCTTGTTCTCAGATTCGCTTATTCTGGCTCGATCCTTAACCAATTCAATTAGTCACTAACTGAGAGAGAGGATGGTGAATATTATGTTGGTGATGATGATGATGATGATGAGCAAGATCTTAACATGGGAATAGCAACACCTTCTTCATCGCTTCCTTCCATTCTCTCTCACCCGAAGACACAACAACAAATACATCAGTCGAATTCTTCTATGTCCCAAGATTACCACCACCACCACCAAGGAATCTTCAGCTTCCCGAATGGGTTCGAAAGATCGGCGGCGGCCGCTACGATGACTCACCAAGACCCTCACCAACAGCAGATTCGGAGGGACAAAGTGAGGGTGCAAGGCTTCGAGCCCCCGCCGTCGCATCAAACTTTGGTACCTATAGAGGAAGACGAATCGGAAAGCCTCCCGGTGTACGAAACGGCCGGGATGTTATCGGAGATGTTCAATTTCCCTCCCGGCGCCGCGGAATTAATGGAACAGCAGCAACAACAACCAATGGCGACGACGACGTTTCGGTCGTCGGCGTCGTCGGCCAGGGCAGTGGGCAGTGGTGGCAGCGAGTGGTACGGAAACAGACAAGGGATGTTAAGCAATTTGGGACCGTTGGGAGATTCCAAGAATCATCATCATCATGGCAGTGTGAATAGCCGTGACAGTAGCAGCAGCAGCATAGTTCAGAATCAGCATCATCATCATCATCATCACAACCACCACCATCATCAAATCTCGAGCATTAATGCGGACTCTGCAGCTGCCATGCAGCTTTTTCTCATGAACCCTCAAACCACCAGATCCCCTTCTCCCCCTCCACCTCCTCCTCCTCCTTCTTCTACTCTACACATGCTGCTTCCTAATACTTTCCCTCCTGGTTCAGGAGGGTCTTTCGGTCAATTCACGTGGCTCCCCGACACCACTCAAGAAGGAGGACCGAGTACAGTCGTGGAAGGCCCTGGCCACGGTCACGGTCAAGGCCTTTCTCTGTCCCTGTCCTCCTCCATAGAAGCTGCGAAAGCGGAGGAACTAAGGATGGGGGATAGTGGGTTTTTGTATTACAATCAAGCAAGTGGAGGACCCTCTTCCTATAAGAGTACTCTTGGGGGTCATCACCACCAAGCATTTTTGGGACAAGCCCACCAGGGACATGTTGGGTTTGGAGCAGCATCATCGTCTACATCATCATTAGGTGTTGTGAATGCGTTGAGGAATTCAAAATATGCAAAGGCTGCTCAGGAATTGCTTGAAGAGTTTTGCAGTGTTGGGAGAGGCCAGTTCAAGAAGAACAAGTTCAACAGACAACTCTCAAACCCTAGTTCCAATCTTGGAGGTAGTGGCGGTGGTGGCGGCGGCGCTTCTTCGTCTTCATCAAAGGATATTCCTCCTTTGTCAGCAGCTGATAGGATTGAGCATCAAAGGAGGAAGGTCAAACTCCTAACCATGCTTGACGAGGCATGTAATCTTTCTCTCTCTCTCTCTCTCTCTCTACTCTTCTTACCCTCTCTTATTCTTCTAGAGTCAAGGTCTTTCCAATTTAATTATTTTCTTAGTCCAATAATAAAAAACAGTTCTCCAGCGAGTATCTAAAATTCAACAAAAGGAAAAGCCGGCTGGTATAGTAGGGTTCCACTCCTTAGGATCAGTTGGTGAGGATTTTGATCGTTATTTTAATCGTGGCACATTTTTTTAATCTCCTGATTCGATTGGTGGGAAGAACTTAGAGTCTTTTCAGTTTTTAGTTTTCTTTTTTATAAAAAATATATAGTTTGGTGAAAGTGTGAAACCGGAACACTACCATTATAGGAGAATACGTCCATCAAGAAGCGACGTTTCTTCTGATTATTAAGACTCACCAAACAGATGGAAGGTAATCACCAATCATATATATTATTGCATAGCAAGTTGTTACATATGCCACTGCCTCACTCAGATCCATATACCCATCATAGTAACATTGCAGTGAAAGCCATTATTCATATATCAGATGACCAAGGAAGGATATATATAAATATATCAAGAGAAACAGTCTTTTCTTTTTTCTTAATTAATTTTCTTCAATTGAATTTTTCCACAACTGTACATTTTTCTACATGGAAAGAAACAGACACATCCTTCATTCACATTCACCGTACTGTGCATAACAACAAGTACTATACTCTTCCCTAGCATTTGTTTATTATTATTTGCATATTCCACAACACACGTGTGTTTTTGTTTCTCTATTTGCATGAGTTAATTAACTCCCGTGTATAGTATTCTTAATTAAACCATACATGTACCGAATTTCTTTCCTTAATTTAATGCTGGTTAGTTCCCCCAGCTTTTCACAAACCACACAATAATGAATACGAGTAAATAAAGATACTACCACCATGCATGTACTGTTACAGGTGGTTCTTTCAACAATTAATACCCTTAACATGATTCATTATTAATGAATTTTTTTTATCCACCAATGTTAGTTTTGTTAGAAACGTGGGATCTCTACTTTCACCCATAAGAACTCAATTTTAAACTATCAAACCAACCTTATATCTCTGATTTATTATTAATTAATATCTTTTGTGGTTTTATTTTTTTTTTCAGGTGGATCGGAGATTCAGCCACTACTGCGAGCAAATGCACATGGTGGTGAACTCATTCGACATGGTGATGGGGTTCGGCGCAGCAGTGCCATACACCGCGCTGGCACAGAAAGCAATGTCTCGTCACTTTAGGTGCCTGAAGGATGCAATAACAGCACAATTGAAGCATAGTTGTGAGGTGTTGGGAGAGAAAGATGGTGCAGGGAACTCGGGATTGACCAAAGGAGAGACACCAAGGCTGAAGATGCTGGAACAAAGCTTGAGGCAGCAAAGAGCGTTTCATCAAATGGGGATGATGGAACAGGAGGCTTGGAGACCCCAGAGAGGCTTGCCTGAACGATCTGTCAACATTTTGAGAGCCTGGCTTTTCGAGCATTTCCTTCATCCGTACGTTCTTTCCTTCTCTCTCTCTCTCTCTCTCTCTCTCATTATTAGTTGTGCATATGAAAAAAAACAAGTCGCTCCTAGAATTGACATATGATATGAGTATCTTCATGTTTTGTTGGCTTGTGTCTTTTTAACTCATGGTGTAAATCTTGGAGGAGGAAAATGTGGTTTAAAAGTCTTTTGGATATATAATAAGTGAATGTGAATCCTCATCAGTGTTAAATATGTAGATTTAGGGTAAGATAAAAACTTGCATTGTGTGTATAAAAAAAAGGGTTTTATTAGAAAAAAAAGAAGGGTTCAAAATATTATTTATTTTCTAAGTGAGTTTGGAAATATCTTAAGAGGGGAAAATTACTATATGGGTATGTAGCTTTGGATAATTAAGGGGGAAATGTGGTATGTTAGACTTACGAGAGGGAGAAAAGGCAGTTAATGATTGCGAGGCTGTGGAAGGAGGGGGACAGCGAGACATAATGACATTATTTTTAATTTTAAAAATGTGGAAAAAGCATAACAACACACAATACGATGGATACCGAGATATCCATAACTGGAAAAAGTAGCAGGGCTTCCGTTAATTAACAAAGAGGGAAAAAAGAGTCGCAGAGGGAAAGACCGAAAGAGGGAATCTAAAAGCCATTATGCATAGGATCGTTTACAACAGTCATTAATACTGCAGAGAGTCTTGGGATGCATGTAAGCTCGACAGCCAAAAGCTGTGAAGATATATAGATAGATACATATATGCATGTATGTAGCCATCCACTATTTTAACTGGAATTTCATTTTCTTGCTAGTATCTCTTTCTCCCTCACTCTTATGAACAACATGTACAATTTTTTAGTCTATTTTCTTTTAAGTTTATAACAACTATATTTGTACCTCCAACAATATAAACATGTTAACATGTCATTTGATATTTGTTCTTTTTTTTACATCAGATTATATCATCTATTATATTTATATTTATTTTTTTTTAGTTTCTTTTTATTAGGATGTCTACCTTTCCTAAATTAGATGAGTTAGTGATAACCATTCCTCTAGAGACGCTTATTAAAGAATTCATAATAGAAAATTTTCAAGAAAAAGTGTCATTAATTCATTTCTATTATAACTTTCAATGTGAATTTTTGTTTTAAATTTTTTAATCAATACTCTTATGGTCTGTTCCGTAGAAAGGGGAAAAATGAAAAAAAATTAAGATTAAAATTTTAAATTATAATATAAAAGTATAAGTTTTATATTTTTTTCATACTCTTTCTCTTCAAATAAACGCGCACCTTAGGGCATCGGTTAGAAAAAACTCCCTTTAGTAAGTATCATTTACCAAAAAATGATATGAGCATAATTAAATCATGTTAAAATTGGAGATGGGATTATCATCCCGAAGAAGAAGAGGGTAAAATAAGGCAATAATAAAGTAGGATAAAGAAAGCAGAGAGAGAGTAGTGGTCAGTGTGTACAGCAGCGATCTACTTTACTTCTGCAATGGCAGCTAGGACGTAGATCTTTCTTTGTTTCTCTTAGATTCTCACGCCCACGAAGGGACAGAAAGAAAGGTTTCATACTCAGAAAGAAAGCTGGGTGTCTCTTTATACGGTTTAAGGCAAGAACTCTGATGTCATTTTCTGGTCTCTTTCTCAGGTACCCAAGCGATGCAGATAAGCATCTGTTGGCACGACAGACTGGGCTATCGAGAAATCAGGTTCGTCCCCTCCACTCTTAGCTTTCCACAATTTAGAAAGAGAAAGAGACAATTTTTTGTGTTGTTGTTGTTGCATTTCAACATTTGCATGCTACTCTATTACTACAGTAATAATAATAATAATAACAATTAATTACATGCATGGACCACATATACACATGTACGAAAAAAATGCAAGAGAAGGGACCAGCTGTAAGTGCAGATGCAACTTACATGGTTTTGGGGTTTCTTTCTCTTCTCTTCCCTTTTGAGAAAGACAAGCACCAACATGGGTTGAAATGTTTCTTTCCTCTCTTCATTATTTTTTTTTTGTAATTTCTATCAAAAGAGATAAAATATATGGTTTCATAAGAAATTTAAGGGTCTGGTATTGTTATTTTTTTTATTTACTTAACTATATAAAATAATTTTTTAATTTACTTAGGATTCTTTTCCTTGGTGGCATAAATTCTGAAATTAATTAAGATGTTCTTTGGTGACATAAATTCTCAAATTGAAAGAGCAGGCATAAGTACAGAGGCAATGAGACATGAAAGTTTTGCTGTTTTTCTCAAATTCAAAAAAAAAAAAAAAATATCAATTATATGGTGTTTTAGAATCTCGCTCCCTCACCCTGCCACTCATTTTCTCTCTCATGATCAATTGGGCTTCACTTCTCCCAACTACACAATGGGGGACCATAAATAAGGGAAATAAATAATCTTTCGGAGAGATATCATAATCTGGTCGTGGTAAATTCCTTACAAGTTTAATTATGCCTTCTATGCTCAGATAGTTAATGCCATCTTACGTATTCATGCACCTTTGTCTGCCAATTCACTATATTAGTTTACTTTTCTTTACTTGCATACATAATCACATTCACACCCTTCATAAGATAAGGCCTGTGTTCTTGATTTTGGCACGTTCTATCTGAATCATTAATGTCTTTTAATTTGTACACAAAAACTGTCAGAAATGAGACATAACAAAACTGTGCCTCGAGGCCCTCCACATTGATTATATATTTACATATATAGTACCCATAATTTTCTTCAAACAGTATTTTCTCCTGCATAGCATTTTCTTAAATGGATTTTGTACATCTTCTATTCTGCATTAACAGTGTACTACCTTGTAATTTCCCTAAACAACCAAAATCCGAAAGCTACTGCTACATTTTAGCATACATCTAATTAGAGGGGAAAGGAAAAAATATATATAACGTTTTAACTTCCTTCCTATTATTACATGCATGCCTACAGCCTACACCCTCTAAGAGTCAGTGAAATGAGGAATTGGAGTACACATTCTGGAGTCTATCGATACATTTGGTCATACTTAGCACTGTCCCTAGGCTTCTAAGAAGAAAGTGCTGATAAATAGCTTTAATTGTCTGTTAAAGTCTATGCTATATATATATTATTGCATTATCATTCACATATGTCATTTCGCTGTCCTATGTGTCACACCATAGAGAAGATATTTCATGGCCTAATCACAATATATCATGGAGGGACAAACGGCAATGAGTCAGAAAGCAATCTTTTCTGTTTCTTTTTCTTCTTTTCCTAGAACCGATAATATTGTTGAATGATTAGAAAATGGATATTATATAGTTAACTTTTATTTTTTATACTCTAACTTTTATTATTTCTCTCTCTTTCTCTATATTTCTTTCTTCTCTCTAAACATGCATAATTTTGGAAAACAAAGATTCGATTGTATATGTATTAACATTTGTGGAAATATAACACTGATCTAGGTAGGTCAATATCATATGCATATATCGGGTTGAGCATGCTATATAATACCGTACCCTTATCTAGGAGTACCAAGTGTGACAAGCATTTCGGGTCATTAATGTTTGTCTATATATGCGTGCTGTAACTTTCTTTTCAAATTTACTATCTTGTTTTGTTATTTAAACACTAAAATTTCCACATTATCTTTGTATCTACAGATAATAATTAATTTAATTATCAATTAAATAAGTAAATAAACCAGTTACCAAATAACAATTTGTTATCATTTTATCGGGTTTTGATAAATATACAACTAGTTGTTTTATAATAAAATTAGCGCTAGTCTGTATAAAAATAATGAAAAAAATAGTATAAAATACTTTCCTTTCCATCTATCACAACGTCACAATTTGGCCAATAAAAATTATTTTTTAGACACTCATCAAAATGTTATGTAACACCTAGTTATAAGAGAGATAAAAGAGAGAAGAATATAGGTATAATAAGTTATTGTATATTAAATGGGAAGAGAGAGATAATTTTTTTTTATAAATGTTGTTTAGGTGATTAGAAAAATAATGTGTTAAAAAAGTAGTTGCTATTCGGCCAAGGAATGTGAGGTGACAATACACATATAGTCAGTTATAAAATGTCGAAGCTCAGTTATTAATACACCATGACAAGTAAATTACAAGTGTGAGTGAACATATTGAAGCTATGGACGGATTAAACGTGTTACATTTGCAGGTATCAAACTGGTTCATTAATGCGAGGGTTCGTTTGTGGAAACCCATGGTGGAAGACATGTACCAACAAGAACTCAAAGAAGCCGAAGGGGCAGAAGAAGATAGAGAGAAGAACCAAAGCAGTAGCAACAACAGTGGCCACCAATTGGCACAAACTCCAACACCCTCAACCACGGCATCGACAGCAACAGCGCCACCTCCCATAACAACGACGACGACGACGACACCACCAGCCGGAAAAAGATCCGATAACGAAAACGACCCTTCACTCGCACAGATAAATAGCACCACCAGCTCCACCGTCATGAGGGTCACCGCCTCTGAGGTGACGCCACCGTCGGAGCTGCCCCGAACAATGGTGGCCGATGAATCGTGCAGGCATGGTAGCCTCGTTGCAACGGATTTTGGGACCGCTTCTGCTGTTTCTGACATTGGTTCCACTCTGATTAGATTTGGGACCACCGCCGGTGACGTGTCACTCACGCTAGGGCTTCGCCACGCCGGGAACATGCCGGAGAAGACTCCGTTCTCTGTTAGGGACTTTGGAGGCATTTAAACTTAATCAATTCCCTATATTACTTCACATGATCATAAAAGATAATAATGATACGTATATATAGGAGGTTGCTTTATTATTACAATTATTATTATTATTATTATTATTATTATTATTATAATATGATTATTATGATATGATATATCAAAAGAAACCATTGTTCCACCCTTGTAATTTCTCTTTGATGTTAGTTCCTCCTCTCAAAGTTGCATTTTATGTAAGGAAAGGAAGAAGGGAATACGAAATGAGAAAGGTAGGCTTATATGTGATTATCAGCAGGTCATAGGTAGTAGGCTCTGTGGTGATCTGTGCAACTGTATAGTAGGTTGTTTTCTACGTTTTTTTTTATATCACGTGTATGTACTTAAGGTTTTGTATCTTAATTTGATAGGACTTGATCTAATTAATAGAATAACATGTGTTCACTCTCTTCTCGTATATGCACTTGATGTTTTGTAACTTAATTTGATAAGACTTGATTTTTTTTTTAATTATAAAAATGTATGTTTAGTTACAAATCATTGCAGTAAATTTATTTATTTTTAAAATAATTACTTCAAAAATCATATTAATAATAATTTATGATAGATTGATAGTATAATTATTTTCATTGCACCCTGCATAGCCAAAATAATTTAGGAAGTGAAAAATGATTTATTTTATATAATTAAAATGAAATTAAGATTTAAATAAATATATATCAAATGATCTCGAGAAAATTTAATAAATATGCTTATAGGATTACTTTTTTGAAAAAAAAAATTGCTTAGGAAAGTGTAGTTTACCTTACTTAAGAATTCATCAAAATCCCAAGTGATCATGAAATTTCTAAAAGAAATAAGTGTTTTGTTTCTAGGTTTTAATTAATTAAGAAAAATATGTTGTTTCTAGGTCTTCTATTACTTAACGGTTAAGATTAGTCATTATTCATTCTCACCTAAGAAATACATTCTCATGATATGGCCAAACAAGGAAAAGAAATTTGGAACCAAAAGCAAAATCCAGAAAATTCATCAGGGATTAACAAAAGTATATTTAAGCCTAAAACAAAATATATAGAAATCTCCATTTATTAATTCCTTTTAAAATTTTAAAAATTCACAGTTAATTCTAATTAGATTATTTTAACTTGATATTTTTATGGAAGGTTAAACGCTACCATCTTTGACATCGGGTAATTGTTAGAAATTTTTGTAAGATGTTTTGTTACACTTATCCTCTAATAAAGTAGCATTTTACCCTTAGTCAAAACAAGCAATATATTTCAAATGTAATAACCCTAAGAAATTAACAATGCAGCAAAATTGAGCAAACATTGACACTAAAAAGAGAAGCTAGATCACACGTGAGATTGTCATGCCCTAGTCCCTTAACCTTAACTTGGGATTGTTCCATCGCACTAAAAATCTAACATTGAATAAGAATTAAGACTAAGAAAAACTTATAAATATTGTTCTCGAAGGTTCACCGGAGCTCAAGCACACAATATCCCGAATGTGGTGAATTTATTGTTAGATTTTTTGTTTAAACTCCATGCGTTATGAATAAGAGGCGGTTAACAATTCAAAATAGTAACTACTCCTAACTGCTCTTGAGAAAAGTTAGAAAAATAACTACTCTCAACCGCTCCGATAACCAACGGTTACGATGGTTCATTACCAAGAGTCGCGATGGTTTACTGACAACTCTTCACCAGGGTTGTTTGTTGTCTATAAATAGACACAAAGACACTCAGAAAATAGAAAGTAGAAAAACTGATAGAATTTTGATAGTTAATATTTTCTGATAGTCTCGCTTAGAGACTAGTGCATTTCCATATCACATAACTCTGTGGTTCCTCAAGCATTAGCTTTGTTCGTTTGGACTGTTGATTTGAAGTGCTATCAATCTTCAGACGTTGATCCGTTCTATCCTGGGAGACAATTGTTCATCAACCTTTAGCATCAATTGGAGGGAACAAATTGTTTTAAGGAGACAACATTGTTGGGCTCGGATCCTTTCATCTCTTTGCATCTGTTTCTGATTCATACTTATCATACGTGTTCTGTCTAAATTGGTTTTTTTTGTGCAGTTGTAGTAGATTATATTGTTCATCTTGACTACTCAGATTCTGACCCTTGTGCAATTGGATATATTCCAATTCTAAATTAACCAATAGTTCCAACATTTATCACTACAATGGACTTAAGCATAACATTAACACTATAGGAGGTAAGTTTAGGCCACTCATGGGGATGGGATTGTCTAATCCTCTTGCCCCTTAGTCTCAACTGAGAATTGTAGTTCTATGCCACTATAAGTCTCACATTAAATAGAAATCAAGGTAAGAGCAATTTATAAGTATTTTCCACCCTTAATACAGTAAGATGCTTTTTAAAGAACAAAATCATAAGACTACAATAATCAAATTAGACAATATCTTGAATATAATGACTAGTGAGTGTAATAATACAATGAATTTAAGCAGAAAAAGTGTCATTATTATTGTTTAAATAAATTATATTATGAATAACATGTATTATTATATATTAAGAATCTCATTTCAAAAGATTAATTTAATTTGAAATAAAATATTTCTTTTACCAAACCCCATCTTTGACCTTTTAATCTTTGTTTTGATGATTTCCGTAATACTATAGTACTTCGACTATTGGATGGTGTGTGAGCAAAAATTCATTATATCATGCCATATATGTGCTAGTTTGCATATTAGAATTGTACAACTTGCATATAGTGTTAAATACAATTAGGGCAAGTACAACTTGCATACTTCTTTCAGCTAAATATTATAACTAGCATATTTTTAACAGTTGAAGATGTTTTGACGTGGTTGATGTATGGGTAATAATTTAATAAGTGTTCAAATTTAATATTGATTGTACTTTTTGAAGAATAAAAAATAAGTTTTTTTTTTTAGATTTTCTTACAATATTTTTTAAAAAATTTCCATTTCGTCAAATGGATTTTTTTTTACATTTTTAGATATTAAATATATTTTTTATTTTAGACTTATTTTATAAAATATGAAGAGAATTATTAAGATTTTATATAAAAAATAGTAATATAATAAAAAAGATATTTTTTTTAAAAAATAAAAACAATATGGTTGAAAGGATCAATTGGTGTCTTTTTCTTTTTTACTCAAAGAAATATTATCATGGTTTTCAGTGACCTATTTTTCTTGTACTCCCTCCGCCCTATAATAAATACTATCCGTTTTCCATATCTTTTTATATTTAAGATTATTATACATAAATTAAAAAATATTTAATAAAATTATAAAAAATTAAACTAAAATAACCTTATTTAATACATTAATCTTTAATATTCATTATCGGGAGTACTTATTACTGCCTCTGCTAGTAATAATAATATATAATAATAAGATTTATAATTTTGACCTTTAAATTAGATTAAGATTAAAATAATAAATGACTGAAATTAAAATATTTAAAATTTTAAATTAAATTTAATATATTATCAAATTTCTAAAAGATTAATCAAACAACAAACAAATTTATAAATATTTCAATTATCACTCCCTAAAATATGTTAATTAATCTACCATCATTATGATTGTCACCGTCACCACCACGACCACCGTTACAACCACCACCATAAATCGTCACCACCTCTGTCACCATGACTTTCGTCGTTGTCGTCATCATGACTATCGTTGCAATCACTACCATGATTGTCGGTGGTGGTGGTGCCAGCAAGGACAGTGACAACAGTCATAGCGACAACAGCGGTGACAACAGTGATGGTGACGACGATCATGCCGATAAAAGTGATGATAGTAATGGTGATGAGTTAACGATAATGAAGATATTTTAGGACGTGATTTGTTTGAATAAACTTTTAGAAATTCAATAATCATATTAGATTTTAGCCTAAATTTTTAAATATTTGATTCTCAACCATCTATTATTTTTAATCATAATCTAATAATTGTTATTAATTATTCTCAAGTAAGAAAGGATTGTCATATACACCGTATTATATATATATATATATATATATATATATATATATAAAGTACAATTCCTTTGAGAACACTACCTTATGTGATAATATAAAAACAATTAATAACAACGATGACAATCATGACAATGGAAGTGATGCTGGCTAAGGATGATGATGATAGATTAATTATAATTGAGATATTTTATGACATAATTTATTTAGTGAATCTTTTATAAATTTAATCATCATATTAAATTTTAATTTTTAAATATTTTAATTTCAATCATTAATTATTTTTAATCATGCTATAATGGTTATTATTAATTATTCTCATGTTTTTTCATAAAGAAATGTTCTCATTAAAATCATATTTTATATATATATATATATATATATATATATATATATATATATATATAAATGATGCACACATACACGTCTACCTGGTATGAATAGATATAGATATGATTAAAATCTATAAACAAAACCTAAGAATTGGGTGCTTATGCAAATAAAGAATAACCAAATCTGCTGTGAATTAAACCATGCTACATCTCTGATCTCTTGATTAGGACGGTTCATATATTGGACAATTTCTCATATATACACACCTGCAACAGCACTTTACGACTTGTCAGCTCCGTTTGTTATATTAATATGCATTGAATATAGTAATAACAAGGATTCGTTGTATACATAAACAAAGACCACGTGATTGTTCCGTTTACAAAAAATAAAATAAAATCTTTCAAAGCAATCAAGCACAGAAACACTTCTCACCTAATATATTTCTTGCTTGAGAAACGCCTCATATTTCTTACAATAAGATGACTTCATCACCCTCAAATAGATTTAATTGGCCGTTCTGCATCACCGTAGCTATCAAGGTTGTCTTTTAAATGTTTTACTATACATTATGATTCTCCCGTGAGATAGTTTTTAAAATTAAGATGTTGTAGTGCATGCTTTATAACATGATGATTTGAATACACCATGGTTTTGTAAGTAAGAAATAGTTATTTTTGGGGTGATTTTATATCATAATTTCATCTTCACACTGGATTTTCTACCGCTGATCCAACCATACTAATTGTATAGTTTGCTAGAAAGTTTACACGTAAGACATGAAGAGGAGTTGAGTCTAGCGTGCGAAAGGGTTTAATTCTCTCGTAACGTGCTGAATTAAGATTTGTATTTGTATTGAGAGAATTAATTAGGGACAATATCAATATCAATCTCAAACATAATTGCTTAAAAAAAAGACATATATGTGAAATAAAATAAAAAAGTTTACTCTTCTATACGACTGTGAAAAATAAATTGAAAATAGATATATTGCATCCTTTAATCTGTAAAGCTAAGAGAAGGTATAATTTTTTAAAAAGCTTTATTTAGATACTAATAGAGAAGGTCAGAGGTTCTGTAATGTCACTGTCTTTAATATTTAGTTTCAGAAAATATCCCTCAACATGACCCTGAGGTATTTAATTTAATGGATTTTCGGAATACTTGACTCTGCAGACATACCTCTATAAGGGTTTCTGATCTATGGACCATCCCGGTTCTATTTATTAGGAAGGCTTGACAGGGCATAGTTTCGTAGTTGAGGACAATAGTAGTTAATTTGAGTAATATACAATCAATAATACATATTTTTGGTTAATTTTATAACACAAATTTGATTTATTTTCTTATTTGAATAGCTTTAATTATAACATTTTATGTTTTGTAAATTACATTCCATAACATAAACTATAAATCAATGTCAATTCAAATCATGCATGAATGAGAGAATTAATTAGAAACGGTATAAAAACATAAAAAGAGATCAAAACAAGAAGAAAAAAACATCTAGCTAGAGATTTCTAAATATCAATAGTGAATACTACTATCTTTAAAAACACTAAAATCCTTATAAAAAAAATTCCAAGGACACTACTTACATAAAATTAATAAAGGGTCTTTCACTATCCCCCTGTTGTATTTTATTTTAAAATAAGGTAGTTACGATTTGAAATAGTCGTGATAATCATGGAATAATGCAAGCAATAAGCTGCTGTGAGCCTCATAAATTGAATGCTCTTATCTGTGAGCAAATAATAGTTGATGTCATTGGCTAGCTACCTTCTTAGTTTAATTTTTTTTTTTTCTCTTTATAGTTATACTAAATTTCAACGGTAATTTTGATTCTCATAGTGACATGAGATGTTGATGTGTTGGAATAAACTGATGCATGTGTCAATTAAACAATAACTGAGTTATATAGTATTATTTTTCAATGCATTAACATTTATGATCAAGAGGGAAAATATATATATATATATATATATATATATATATATATATATATATATATATGGTAGGGTCTTGGATTGATTAAAATTTAACACCAAGATAGAGAAGGGGTAGGGTCCTCTTGCAGAAGCACACAGCATTGTAGATTGATATGAACATTAAACACTGAGAGATGAAGGAGATTGGACCTCCATTACGTAAGGCCACACCCAAATCGATTTGTGAAGAAGGGAATCCCCACTCCAGAATGGTTTGTTTGTCTTATTTGGCTGTGATAAGTAACATATAACTTTGCACATTCAATAGGGGAATGGAGAGGACACAATATTGATATGAACGTCCAAAACCCCACTCTTCTGAGCACCAATGAGCATGTCGCAGAGAGGATATGACAGCAAATTGGACTGGACCCCACAGTTGCCATATGCCAGAAAGAAGACTTGGTACTCATCACAAACCTAGAATAGTGGGTCCCCAATGCAAATTTATTGAAAATTGAGATTAGATGGAGCAAAACTTCAAGTATATTTCATATCATAAAATACTTAAACTCTTCGTAAAAAATTATTAGAGAAAAAATCATATAAAGCATAAAATAATTTTATACTGTTATAAATTACATATATGATAAATTTCAATCATATAAATTAAATTATATTATAAAACTATTTTATAGGATCATTGTAGCTATTAAACTCAAATAATTATTCTTAACCTTCAAAAGTATATCACGATTGTTTTATGGAGGGGTAATAAGAATTGGTCAATCTACCAGTAGCAAACAAAGCCACAACTTACACATTCCATTTGGCAAATTCATATTTTTATTTTTTAAAGCATGTTCTAATATTGTATAGTTAGTCAAAAACAATTTGAACATATATATCATAATCATATTTAAAATAAATTTCATCAAATTCTTAAATGAAGTAAGTGTTAGATCGAGTCCCATATATATTACAAAATAGATAAATTATATAGCATAGAATATTCAGTCTTTTAACTTAATTAGTAGTCTCAAATTTCATTTTTTTTAAGACTTCATTCTTTGATATACGATTATTTAAAATATCTAGAGAGAAAAAATTATTATTCATAATAATCTTATTCCATCAAGTAAAAAGATATGTGATTTAAAAAAGAAAAAGAAAAAGATTGAATCACACGCGAGATACTATTATATATCATTATTATTGTGATTTGAATGAATTGAGTTTTGGGACAGGACCAACCTATCTCGAATTGAAAAATTAGGTCAAAGAATAAATGGGGAACGTGGCTTAGATACGTCAGCTTTTGGGTAGCCCACGTGGTGGTACCAATCCTCTTCATACAAAGATTGAGAATTCTGATAAGAGGGTACGGTCTGCTCCAATGCTAGCTAGCTGCATATATAATCTCGTAATCATTTTGCTGAGTTAATAAATACTGCTTTCTTTTGCTACCACATCTCATCTTGACTTTCTTTATTTCTTCCCTCAATGTGGTCCATCTCAATTGGGATAAATATACAATCTAACATATGCATGCTAGGTTGCTAACTACTCATCCACATACACATCCCTAAAAGATCTTGTTCATTATTGTTATGATTTTGTTTTGGAATAATTTTAATTATTTTCACGATGAGGGTTGTATGTTGATCTTGTGAAAAAGAATAATGCATGCATGTAAATTCTTTTCATTTTTAGGTGTAACTTGAATAAGGAGAGATAATTTAATGCTTCTCTCAATTAAGTTATTCACACTCGCGGTACAAACTACAAAGCAATATACAAACTTTAAATTCAAATGAAAAACTTTACTACAAACTTTGTTTTTCGGTAAAAGTAAAGGTTCAGAAAATGATTGAGCATGATTCAATTTTTGAAAAAACAAAGGCCGAGGCGGGATAAGGTTTGGTTAGAAGGGCCAACAAAGAGCACATTCATCTAGAGTCAGGCCAGGACCACTGATCATTTATTCAAGTCCAGCTGAAGAAAGAAAGGCCTTTAATTACATTATATATTACTACCATAGTATTATGATTTTACACAACTATTATTCTTAAGTAACAGTAATTTTAACATCATTAAGACATTTTATCTTGATTTTAATCAAAAGTTTATACTTATTAATTTCTTAACATAAGAAAATGGGTAACATACAACAACCGAATACGTTATTTCAGTTTCATAAAGACGTGTCCCTAGTGTAAAACCTGGCTTTTAGTATTAATTTTCTCTTTCTAGTTTGGCGGTGTTGTCTGTACAAATATGCATGCAGAGGGAATCTAGGTTTAACCCGTACTTTAAACATTGAAAAGGCAAAGACAAAGTTTTGAGGGGTTACATGGGAACTTGCACAAATAGAGAAATTAAGCTAGTAGAAACGGAGGCAGATATTCATAAGGGAAAAAATGTGTGCTATAGTTCCTATCTTATGCAAACACATGTTACAAACACATGTTATTCCTTGGTATCTAATACACATTAGTTGTTGTTTTTGAATTTTTCCCTTCTCAGCTCAGGTTCCTTTTGAAACCGTTGGGGGGTTTTGTACAACAAGGGCAAAATTAGAAGTTTCAATTTCAATTGCAAAATTTAAAAAAAGAAAAAAAAAAGTGCAAGAAATGAAGAAAATATATTGTGTTAGGCTAGAGAGAGGGCCCTGGTGTGTTAAATTTTCTTGATGCGAGAAAAACTAGCAAATGGATTCCCCTACAAATTTGTTCCTATACCAAAAATATTAATGTCTAGCTAAAAGCTTTTAAGGTGGTGGTAGGTACACTACATAGTTTTTGGAATTCCCATGAGATAGTGCATATTTCACATAGTGAGTAAAACTAAAAGCAGTTTTCATTTTCTGCTATAGCTGCATGTGTGATGTGGACTTGAAATCAATGAAAGAGACTGAAGGAATGTCTCACGCTTTTTTGTGTTCACTTTTGGGGGTTTAGGGACAGATACAGCTCCGAGTAGGACACATGAAATTAAAACCTAGCACCTATATACATCTATATCTCTGAAAAATTTATACAATATATATAATATATTATCAGTTATTATGTGACTAGCTAGCTAGGGACACATAACAAAATTACCGCAGTACCAGGGTTTAATTTGCATGGGACAATGTTAATGTTGTACCTCAGATTCAGATCCTAAACCTAGCAAAAGCTGAGGCATATACATCTCAAGAAGGTAGCTCTATAACAGCATCTTTAACAGAAATGCTATCTCTTTTTTTATGTTATTTTTAAGACTTGGGAGTGCAGGTAGCAAGTAGATACCATATCGTAAGGTGGAAAATGTCACATTCACATGGACAAGAACATGAGGAGGACACAAATCATAATCACAGATACGGTGGTGATGTTCCAACCCATGCTTTGATATGTAGCCATGTGTGTGTGTGGTGATGAAATCCCCCGGAGGACAATATGTTTGATTCTCATTCATTCCCAACCTCTTATTGAACTAACATATAATACCCAAGCCACCTTGAAAAATATGTATGGTGTTCCAATTTTATTGTGGGTAGTACGTACAAGTCACAAGTATATTGTGAGATCAAAATTTACAACTTTGAGAAAGACTTTTATTTTATTTTATATAAATTTTCAAAAAAGGAGTAACAAAAAAAAGGAAACCAAAAATATTTTCTTAAACTAACTACCAAAAGACCTACTAATTTTGAAATCTTTTTAAATTAAATCCCACTTGGTCAGGCTAATTTTTTTTAATCATTGTTATTGCTTATTAGTTATAAGGTCATCTTTGACTTTTCAATGAGATATAATGTTAAGGTATTTTTACAAGTTTCTCATCCTTCCCTAAAAATGTATTTCGTGGGATTTAAATTTGTTGTGTTTTCTCTTATAAATTTAGCGTATATCATTAACTGAATTACATTTATTAGATACTTGCTCAGGGTAATCTTGTGCCACAAAAATTATTTTTACAATCATACGTATTATTTATGGGTCATTTTCTTCATATCATTTTTGCTACTTTTTTTATAAGCAAACATATATACAGGTTTTGTTTCGGTAAAAAAAAAAACATTAAAGGTTTTTTTGATCTTGTTTATTTTTCTGATAATTTATTTTTAAGTTAAAGTTAAAATTAAAATCTTAAAAAATAAGTAGAAGTTATTTGCCTACTTACATGTTTTTTACACTAAAATCTCCTTAAAAGTTGTTTGATAAAAGTTTTGGTTTTATTTAAAATTAGTTATCTTATCTAATAAAATAAATAAAATAAAATAATATTATGAAAAATTTAATGTATTAAATTATTTAATGATAATAAAATACCAAAATAGAGATAACTTTAAAATATTTAATAAAATTTTATGGACTTCTATAAAAAAAAATAACGTAACTATTATGGTTAATAATTTATACATGATGACAAGAATATATACAAATTAATAATCTATATATAAGTATCCAGTGAAGAGAAAAGAATGTAGGTGAAAAAAAGAGTGTAACCATGATTGGACCGAGAACAGTGGATATATATTGGTATATTACTACAGATTTGAAGAAAAAGAGTAAGGTGAAAAAAAAGGTAAATTTTTAAAAAAAGAGTTCTTAAATAACCATGTTATGTAATACTACCAACACGGGATTCAAAGTGTGGTCGTTAAAAAAAAACGTTGCGGATAAGTTTCATATAAACTCCTCTATTTAGCTTTTAAAAAAAAAAGATACTTATTTTAATAATTTACTCTTCAAAAATAAGTGATATGTTTTGTTTAAGTACTTTTATATATAGGAGTGTTTGGTCTAACTTCTACTTTTACAAAGAAGAAAAGTAAAAAACAAATTGGAGCAAACACACTCTGAGAATGTGCATTTTAAGACATTTTCATCGTCTTCATTTTTTCAATTAAAAGATATAAAGATGATATTAAAATATTTATACGAAAATATATAATATTTCTTATATTTACGTGTGTTTGTGTATATTGACTGTTTAGTCTCTTTCTTTGATCGACATGTTCTGCCATATCAACCTCAATAGGACATGAGGCTTAAATGTTAGTACCACGAGCAAAGGCCAAGGCCCAAATCTAAAGCGGTTTAGAGGTAAAAAAAAATGCTATATCCACTTGCCCTAATTGCCAAGTGCATTTCCTTTTGCATCTATGTTTTATTTTCCAAAATTACCCCTTTTCAGAAATTAATATCCAGAAAGCATCTATTACTATATTGGTGGCCAAATATTAATAATTAATAATTTGGAAGGTAAATTTTGGAATATTTTAAAATTTAAGATTTTCAAAAACCAATATCCAAAATGAAAAAGTTATTGTTATATTCACTTCCTTAATGAAAACTAATAATTTTATTTTCCAAAATAAAAAAGTTATTGCTATATTCATTCCCTAATTGCTAAGTACACTCCATCTAGCATTCCTCTTTTATTTTCCAAAATTACCCCCTTTCAGAAATTAATATCCAAAAAGCATCTATACTAGTAGTGGCTTAATGTTAATAATTTTGGAAAGTAAATTTCAGAATGTTTTTAAATTTAACACTTTCAAAAATTAATATCCAAAAGTGTTAAAATTTTAACACGTAACAGAACTACTCTCTGAAAAGAAGAGCTTTGGACACTTACAGCAAAAACTTTAATTCTTCTAATCATGACTAGGAACCTATTATCTATTCACAAGGAGGAGGAAGACACAAGTACAGAACTTGTGGCAGAGGAGTAATTGATTCACATCTTTAAAATACAAGTATATACAATTCTTCTCAATTTTGCTTCCAAAATTTCCCTTCCGAAACATATTAACATTTAGCCATCAATATAGATGCTTTTCGAATATTAGCTTGGGGAAAGGAGTAATTTGGGGTGGGGGGAAGGGAACGCAGTTTAGCAATTAGAGAGTGTGCTATAGCCAAACGAAAATATATTTACAGAGCTTTTAAAGCTCACTTAAGTTAATATCAATGCCTAGTCACTATTATTAGGAGTGATTGACTTTGGTCTATTTTATAAACCTATTTTTAAAAGGGTATGTTCTAAAGATATTACTTACATGAGTTTGTTTTTGACTAAGGAATAGGTGAACCGATAATTTTGACTCATTGAACTTTGTACCAAACTAAGCTAACTACTATTTTACAGTCAAAATAGGAGAAATTTAAAACATACTAAAAAAACCTTTCTTTTCCTTTCTTTGAAGAGATTATGCAAAAACCAATTACTGAAATTTAGCAATTCAATGAGGTCTTCCTCAAAGAATTAATCCGGAGTCAACTCATGCAAGACACATGACACTTCTCAGTACTTGACTACTTGTTAGCTGCTGGAGGTTAATCCACATTCTGCAATCAACACATATCTTAACAATTCCTCAAACTCGTTAATATAAAAACTTGAACTCCACTACCAATGAAACATTCATGAAACCCATTTGACCCTTGTTTTTACTCATGCTGCTTTGGCAACATTGAACTCCTATCTGATACAGCAACATTTCCTTGGTTCTCCACATATGGCCTAATGAAGGTTCTCCTCCACCATACCTCAAATGCCCTCTGAAGATTGGGACAGCTATCACCAGTTTTCAAGAAACTCCCCAACCACGAAAGCAAAATGCTCTGTTGACACTCAAGAGGCAAGGTCAGAATAGTCCTCCCAATTCCTTCCTCCACAAGTTTCCTATCAAACGACCTGCATCCATGCTGCAGCCAGTTGTAGTCATTCATCAGAGGCTGCAGCCATGTCTGTAACAACAACCGGCGTGTGTCCTTCGATGGCAACAGTTCCCCTCTTCCTATGCCAACATACAGCCTCCCAGAAAGGCAGCTAACATGGTAGCGCAACACGGTTGGCAGCTTCGCGTGTAGCAAGGCCAGTTCCTGTTGGTTTGCCCACATCAATGCAAACTCATCAGCAGCTTGTTTGTCAACTAAAATCTCAAGCAACCATGATAAATTATCAGCTTCGAGAGCTATGCACTTTGCTATAGGATCGCGGTCCTCACTCGGTTTGGCTGGTTCTGCAACCTGCTTGAATAGAGACAGTAATGAATCCAAGCAGCTTCGGCATGATCTGTAGATCATGTCATTGCATATGTCAGTTGAGCGCGCATAGCTTGGAAGACTGTTGTTCTCCCTGAGGAGCTTTAGAACGATGGATTTCATCTCTCGACGGCCTTTTTCCTCATTGCTCTTGAGAACAAGGTCGATGATGTGGGAAAGAGTGTCTTTTGGGACATTAGAAATGTCAGATGAAATTCGTTTCAACACAGGGTTGACTCCAATTCCTTCTGCTTGGAGTTGTAGTACAGTTGAGACCACCTTTTCTTCCTCTTCTTCTCCAACCCAAGGGACTGCCTCCAAGTACTCCAAACATGATTGGATACACGAGCTGAAACCAAGGAATTCTGCTACCTGAGGGAATATCACATATTTTAGGTTTTGCAAAAGAACATTTTATATTTCTTTCTTCAACTTTCAAATACCAAGTTGAAGAAAGATTTAACTATACAGTGATTCTAGGAAGGATTTAAGCATATGCTGATCATAAAATATCCACTCAACTTCAACTATTTTCACAAATCTTAGTGCAAAGCAGGATATTATATGCTAAAAGCATTGATCAAGATGTCCTACTGTTGAGCAAAATGTACATGCTTTGTTCAGCACTTCATGGAAACTCGAAACAAAATAAATTGGAAAATGTAGAAACTCTAGACTAAGGCTACAGTTAACTTGGACACTGAAAATTACCAGTTACACAATCTGAATGAAGTTAAAAAGCCATGAGTCATAGTAGTCCATATTCCAATATATAAGTTGCAGAATACATTACATAAAAAAGTATATGAAGAAATGAGGTAAAATGCCCTGCAGATTCAGCAGGATCACATGAACTTAGATGCTATCTTCTTTTGTTCTGGCGTCAATGCTAGCTCGTCTTCAAAAACTAGCTTTTTTATAATAACAATTTCTCAATTTTATATACATTATTTATTTATTTGAGAAGAAAGATTTTACAACAACAAATTCTAGGGATTACCTGTGGGTCTAATCCCCCCCCCCCCCCCCCCCCCCCC
>PYAF01001297.1:3254025-3281808 GCA_007407185.1 Glycine tomentella | reverse complement strand
GAAAGAAATTGCATCAAAAAAGTTTTTTATACAAATTAAAAAAATAAATTTAACCCAAAATACTTAGTTTTACACTTTTACTTCATTCTTTTTATTGGCATAAAATTATTTATTATTTAGGTTATAAAAAATTCTTTCATGGGGATTTTTTTTATCCCAAAAATAACTCACCTTCCCATTTTTCCTTTCAAATGAACAGTGAAATTTTATATTTTTATCCCATAGCTATGCTCTATTTCCTTTCTCTTTATTAACACTCAAAACAAACAATGTGTTAGTGAAACACATACCACAAATGGGTTCAAGTCAATGTTGACTTTATAAACAGGAAAGAAAATAAGATATAAAATGAAGGATCCTTTGAAGTTTGAACTTATTTAAGTTATTGATGTAAGCTATCTAAATAGTAAGGAACTGGAATTCACACATTGAAGAACGGTAAACAGTTCAATTGTCATGCAAAAGGATAAAATGGTGAAATAACAAGGAGATAAATTTTAAATGAAGGGGCAATAAGTTGCATAAGTAACTACTGTGGTTTTAGGCTTTTAGCCACAACCTTTCATAATCAAACTTTGTAGAGAGGACCATAATATTTTTTGACCAACATAAATAATATGATGATTTTGTGGCAATAAAAAGTAATTAACTCAGACATCTACTGATTGTTCTCAGAAAAAGTAATATGATTATATCATCATTACCACAGTCCTCATTCATGGAACCCCTCCACTCTGCAATGCAACTGTTGACCTTCTGAGTCAACTATAGTTACATACAAGTATGTATTACAACTTTACAAGTGATCTATGTTTAAATACTTTGACGAACACATAAGCATATACTGTACTTGTTAATATCTATAACCAAGGTCAGACCAAGGGTAAGTCTTATTTGCTCTCAGTTTTATTAAAGCAAAAAGCTACATATGTTGACAAAAAGGCCCAACATATAACTCCTTCTCAGAGTTTGTTTTAGGTCTCAATCAACGTTGGACCCTGTCTATCATAAAAAGCACAATCCATGAAATCCCATGCGTAGTGGAAGCACATCCTCTTTTAAGACCAGAGTTTAAAAGAAGTAATGAAGTCAAAACAATCAAGGCCTCCCAACAAAAATAAACCTACAAATAGGCCTATCAGAAATTATTCTTGAAACAGCTGTAATGCACCAGTTTCCAGTTTCGCTACAGTAGCTTCCAATTAATAATCAATGTTCTCGTTTACAGCACCACAAATGAACATTAATAGTTTGATTTCTTAACTCGAGGAGCATAGTTAAAGAGGGAAGTATTAATTCTCTTTATCAGAGATATGAACATTAAGCACTCAAGCCAACATTGTATTTCAAAAGAACACATGAACAGACGCTGAGACACCATAAAGATAATCTCAAAATTACAATACCTGATTAATAACAACAAAACACATAGTCATCCCCAGAAACACATTATAAAACAAAATTGAGTAAGCTTAAAAGAAGTCAAGGTTGATTAAAAAACACACCAAAGAACAAAGATAGCAAATTACCTTAAGTATTCGAAGAATGCGAGAAACACTTTGCTTCATAAGCCGCTGCTTCATCTCCTTACAGTACATAAGACCAATAGTTTCAACATATATCTCCACATCCTCGCAGTCACCGATTTGGAGACACGACAAACCCGATTGTTCGGAGAGTTTTTCAGAAAAGAAACCACTCTTCTGGGTCAAAACATCCCTGTGCACACTCAACTTGACACAAAATCCCTGCTTTCCCAACAAAACCACTTTCATATCACAAGTTCCAGGTTCACCAAACTCAATAGCAACCTTCTTTGGCAAAGATTCAATTTTTTGCCTGGTTGCCCTCTCTGCAGCAGCCACAGATGTGGTGGTAGGTGGTGGAGGCCTTTCTGGATCAGTTGCACATTGTTTTTCATCAGAAAGCACCAATCTTGAAGAAGGGGAAGGTGTAGCAGTTCTTCTCTCACTCACTGGCACAGACACAGACACAGGCACAGGCTTTTTCTGAACACTGGTTTTTGGTTGGGGTGGTGAAGAGGGTTTGTGTTTATTGAGAGTATTCTGAGTTTTGAGGTTTTTCTGAAACACCACAGGGGAAGGGCAGCACCAAAACCCTTCTGGGGTGACAGCTATTGGAACATTCTTAATCTTGGTTTGGCCTTGCTCAACCCTTGTGAGCCTAATTTCTGCCATGTATCTACCAAGGGTTTCACACACAAAACTAATGAGGAAGAACAAGGTACGAGAGCATCACAAGTAGTGCAAAACTGAAAATGATGCAGTGGAAGGAAGAAAAAACCAAACAAACCCCTCGTTTTCCAATGTAACAAACAACCAAATTGGTTGTATTATTGTACTTGCAAGTCAAGTCAAAGGAAAGAAAATCTCTCGCTCGGCAAATTTTGTTCCACTCTTTCCGCAAGTTCAGCTCTTCCCTTGAAAACAGTGCGTTTCCCTCATAACTAAGAAAACATCAAAACAAGCCAAATAAGCATATCTGCAATCTCTTAACTTGATCTACTTCTTCTCCTCAGAGAAACACTGCAGTGACATAGAAATTGCATGGAACATGAAAAATGCTCTCTAATTTTTTTTTCTCAAAAGACTTGAATCCCAATCGCTATAATTTTCCGAGAGAGAGAGAGAGATTAAAGCATTTTAAATTTTAAGAAAAACGGGTTCTTTCTATTGACACTAGTAACCGAAGCACCCCCACAAGCATTGAACTTACCAAGACAATTTTTATCACATGAGAAACCTCTGAAAATCCATGTCTTTATCTGGAGCTAACGTAAACTGAACCCCCAGAGAGTGAAAAATGTGGCAGAACAACAGGAGCCAGCCACAGTGCAAAGCATGAAGGAACCAGAGAACATGTAGTTCTTCTAGCCAAAGTGGACAATTTAGTGTAGTGCAGTGTAGCACACAGTTGCAACCTCTCTTATTTGTAAAGTAGAGGGAATTAGAATTAGAAACAGAAACACCAGAAAAGAGAAAGAAAAGCAAAAAAGGGAAGAAACTAATGGATGATGATGATGATGGCTCATGGGGTGTGTTTCCATGCTTTTGATGATGATTGTCCTTGTACCTCAGTGGGTCTCAGAATTTGCATCACTTGGTCTTGTTGGACCCCAGAAGAATTTTACACCATTTTGGTGGTATTGTGTAAAAGTGACTGTTTTTGTTTTGGGAAGAAGAGAAAAACAGAAAGAGAAAAAAAAGTAAATGGCTTGCTTTTTTATTTGCTTCTCTTGTTTTTCATACTGTTGTGTTGTAATTGTAATAATCACAGACAGAACAGAAGGCATGCCTAGCTAGGGATTGACCCATTTGGTTACTTTTATAAATTTTTTTATCAAGATGATGAGTTTATTCTAAAATAAATTATTGGTATGAATATGTTTTAATTTTAAAAAAATAACTATTTTGATTTGTTATTTCATTATTATGTATTTTTTTATAAAAAAAATTAAGAAAAGCTTCTATCTAAACCAGCAATTTATAATTACTGATTCAAAAATAACTTTATCATGTTTGGCTGATGTTGATACAATAAATTCATTTTATTGGTCACAAAAATAGTAAATTCATTTTGTTGATCACGATGTATTGTTTCCTAATAATAGGCCATGTCTAGTCGATGAGAAATAATAAATTCATTTTTTTTTGCATTTATATACTTAAATGAATATGTAATATATGTTTTTCTTTATATGATTATGTTTATTTTGTAAGATTTATATAATATTTTTAAGATAATATTCAGTAAAAGTGTAATTTTTTTATTTTTCATATATTGTATGTGATTTTGTATATTTTATCGGTGTTAAATATTATTAATTATGTATTTACAAGTTTAAATCTATTTTTTTCCAAAAATTATGTATAATATATGATGACCAGCATGTTTCTATGACCAACAAAATAAATTTATTATTTATGCATTAACCAGACATGACCTATTATGGTGAGATAACACATGATAATCAATAAAATATATTTGTTTTTAAGTAATCAGCAGTTCAAGATTGATGTTCTTGAACCAACAATTTTAAGTTGATGATCTACATGGAAACCTTTTTCAATTTTTTTAATTAAACAATAAGTAACAATAAAACAGCAAATAAAAATAGCTGTTTTAACTTTTTTTAATCAAAACTGATCCATACCAATAATTTGTTTTAAAATGAATCTATTTTAATAAAAAGTGTGTAAAAATGACCCGCTAAATGGGTCATTCACTCTATGGGTAGCTAGTAGCTAGCTCCCGTTTTGTTCCGTTTATTTTATTTTATTTTTTCCATAATTTTCCAGAGATTCTTTGTTTCCCAAATTGCTTTAAAGGACCGTCTTTGGATTTTCTAGGCTGGGAGAGTGACCGACATGTAGAGTAAAGGTGAAGTATGTTACATGGTGCAATCATTAGTACATCCTTTTAGTTATGATTTTTAGATTGGGAATATGTTTAGAAATTAGGTGGGGAAAAAATGAGAAAAATATTTTTACCAAAGTATTAGAATCTTTTTATTTTATTATTTATTAGAATGCATATAACAATATATTTTAACTGCAACCTAAATATGTACTAAAAAATTTGAGAGTGAGCTTGAATCTTCTTAGGTATTGATAACAGAAGCATGATTGCCAGCAATTTAACGAAGTAGTAGTATTCATTTGAGTGAAGTGAAGACATTATTTAACACAATTTTTTCCTGATATATTTTTAATTATTGATTAAAATTTACATATATTATAAATCTCTCAATCTTTATCTTAAATAAAATATTTTTAAAATTATTGTTTAACAGAAACATTTATAGAAACTACTCTTAATAAAAAAAATATTCTTAAAGAATGATTGGTCAAGCAGGACAAAGCAGGTTGTTGCATCTGATAGAAAGAATATGCTTCTTAATTTTTCATATTAATTTAATTTAATTTAACAATTAGTTTATTAGACATTAGAAACAAGAAATAATACTCATCATTTTTAACTATAATTTTTAACAAATTTTAGTTGATAGCAAAAGAATATTAAAAAAAATATATTACACAGATTGTTGCTGACATGTTTCTCTTGGTATTTTGTTAAATCAAAATTGCAAATTTCTCCTTGTTCTTTTGTTTTTGTCTTTGAGTTTATAATGATGAAAGTGGCAGTTAAATATTATCGTATATTGGGAGACCGAAAACGATGGTTGGTGTGTGTATTGTGTAGTCCAAACCAAAAGCAGAATATGCTCTGTTACCTTCATTGTTCTTCAGAAAATTGGATGGCGGTGCTCGTTCTTTTGTTGACCCTGTTATGTTGGCTTGCACCACTTTTCTAGTGCAATGAGCCAGTCCATTAGGTTCACACCGTGTGGGGCATCTAAATTTGGAAGCTTGATACCATATCCAATCGCTAGTTAAACGTTTATGGCATATGTATGGGATGCCATTTTAATCATATAATGAGAAATATCATATGAAAAATCAAAATATAGACTATATAGTACATATTTGAAAAACATAATATAAAACTAAAAATTGTTAATTTAAATGATTTGATCCTTAAGTCTCTAAATTAAGATTTAATATTTGAGTTAGATATAAAATTATATAACTTGAGATATCATTCTATTTTAAAAATGAGTCGACCTAATAAAAGAAAATTAATGGAGTGTGGGATACAAAGCTTCAAATTCTTCTTGTTAAGAAAAAAGAGAAAACTTTATATTTTAAATGTGGTCAAAAGTTTAATTTTTAAATTTGTGTTCATGAGAAATTATTGTATAAATAACGTAGGCAAAATATCTAGTTATCCAATACTCCTATGAAATATTTAACTCCCAGAGGCTTAATTTTGTATATTTGTATGTCATACACCTAACGAGCACTATTAAATCACTAAGCGTTTACTGTCATAAAACCTAACCTAACTCTTTTTCCTTCTTTAATTTCTTGCATGGAAAACGAATCCTCCCAACCTAAAGTTTGGCATGCATTGATTAATTTCGGTCAAGCGTTTATTAACTGTTCAAAATAAATGAAGAAACAAATTATTGAAAACTGTCAACGAATCTAAACATGATGAGTTTATGTAGTACTAATACTATTAGAGCATGGACGCCAATGGCAATCAAACACTTGATTCAATGATTCAGAAGATAATGAGTGTTGAACGTTCATTCATAATTGCCTATTTTAGGCAACAATTTGGTGCCATTTGACTTGGTCTTCGTAGCCACGCCTAACTTTATCTTACCTGCAATATCTTTCGAATCAAGTGTGTTTTAATGATCAGCCTAACTTATCTACTTAATTCAATGAAAGCTTTCAAACACAAATAATTCGAAATTAAAGAGGTTGTCAGGTGACTTGTTTGGAAAATAAATTGATCGTGAATATAAATATCTAACAATTTATCATATAAATGTCTAAAAATTTGTAATATCTTTGATAAAGGCTAAAATGTTAGCCGAAAATTACAAATTAAAATTTATTGATAAAATTCACTACTTATTAAATTAGTCGACAAGTCAAAAATAGCATAAAAGAAAATTTCAATTGCTTAAACATAACTTAAAATTTAATAATTATATATTTATATATTTATCACTTTTCATATTTCAATTTGTTTCAAATCGTTTATCATAATACCTGGTAGTAATAACATACTCCCCAATAAGATGTATAAGACCAAATAAATACTTACCTAAGCAATTATTAGCTAGGTTTTAAATTTCCGCTGCAACAAAGACCTGTGACCAGCAATGATGCTCATATTTTTATTATTTTCTGAAAGTTGCAATGATGAATGATATTGATGATTACATATGGCTTTTGTCTCTGATAAGGCTTTAATTTTGTCTATAGTAAAAATAACTGTTAGTATAATACAGCTATGGTTAGGAAAAAGAGCGTTTGTTGCGATGGCACTTGTATACTCGAAACAAGCCACGGACGTGCATGACTAAATAAATTTATACTGTAACATGCATGCATGTGTGATCTTGGATCCAAAGTTCCAAACCATTGTAAGGGTCACTATTAAACTTTTTGCTAAAAATTAAGAATATTAAATTGCAGTGTTTGTTTGTTACCATTAATTTGGATTCTTCAAGGAGAAAATAATTGTTTTGTCACACTAGAAAATAAATTTTTAATATTATTTTTTTTTCAATTTTCAATATAAATTATAAATCGATGTTAAAACCATCAACGTTAAAAATATTAATATTAACATCAATTATGCAAAATCAACATTAATATATATTATATATCGGTTTTTAAGAAAATTGATATCTTATAATAAACAATAAACAAAAAATGAAAAATATACATAAATCAACATTAATTTAAAAAAAAACGATATTATCATATATATTCATAATATCAATTTTTAAAAACTCATATTGTGATACACTTACAACATCATTTATTTTATTTTATCGTAAGATATAGTCCTACGATTTGATAAAGAAACAATGGAGTACAATAACTACTTTTGTCTCCTAACATGAAAATGTAATTTAATCAAATTTGTTTAATACTTGCTGAAGACGATTTACATCATTAATCTAATTAGTTTTGTCATCACTCTCTTTCTTTCATTTTTTTCATTAACATTTTTTAATAGTTATCAATAATCATATTCAAAACTTTCATTTTATGTACTATTAATCACATAAGTTATTGATTAGTGCAATTTATTCTTATAAAAAATTGATTTAGTTAAAGAAAACTCTTAATTAAAGATGTTATCATATTAGATCCATCCAATAAATTTGTCAATATAAATAAAACTAATTATAATTAATATGATTTTTGGGTTTACCCTTTTGCAATTCAAATCAACCCGAGGATTCAATATGTTTAATTAGAATAAATTATAGAAATCTCACTTGAAGTTTGTTCTATTTACACATATTTTTTCCTTTTAAAATAATTACATTAGGAACTCCTATTGTAACAGTATTAAACTTAAACGGTCATTTGAAAATTAAAAGATATTTACATTGATTTTTAATTCATTTTTAGAAAAATATGGAATTGTCCATGATTTTTAAGTGATCCAAATAGAGAGAAAGTAGAATTGAGCTAGGTCTTCTTCTTGCTTCTTTGCGCAGCCAAAAGGGAGTCACGTTCGTCGTTGTTGCATCGTGTTTTCTCTTGCATTTTCTCCTCTGCATTTTCTCTTTCGTGTTTCTCCCCCGTGGAGGTATTAGGCGTGTTTCTCCTATGTGGTCGTGGTGCAAGGCGCATTCTGCTCCACAATAGTGATAGGTAAGCCCCTAATGTTTTAAAAATATTACACATGCACCCCTTAACTTTAACAAATAATACACGTGTCCCTCCTCTGTTCTACAAAAATTACACCCGATACCCTTTTTCCCTCTCACTTGATGGGATGTAATAGAAATGTAGTAGAACAATTAAATATCATTCAAAAACGAAAAAAATCAACACCATGAATAAACAGAGTTAATACCGTTAACGATGAAGGAAGTTCAAGAATAACATGATCACAAAAGTTAAGGGTTTTGTGTAGTGTAAAAAAAAAAGGAGGGGAACTATGTGTAAGTGATACATACATAAGGGGAGATTAATGTAATTTGTTCATTAAATTATTTTTAACTTTTTTTAAAAAAATAGTACGTAATTTTGTTTTTCTATTTTATTCGTTTTGGTATCCGTCTAATTAATCTTATTAGATGTTATAAAGTGTTTTAGATTCACCAAAAAATTATCTTAATTTAATTATATATGTTTATTATGTTACTTTTTTTATCATATTTTAAGTAATAAAATTAATGAGATATGTAAAGTAAAACTAAATATTAAATAAAATATATGATTAGTCATTAAAAAATAAAACATAATTTTACCCTTAATCAATGTAAATTAAAAAATATACAAAATAAACATTTAGTGGAGATAAAAACATAGAAGTTGACAAGAAAATAACTCATTTTTTAATCATAATCTGGTTACCTAAATCAAACCAACATGATATTATTTTATATATATATATATAAAAAACATGATATTAATCAAACTAGTTAGGTTTGGATTGAACCAAAATAAATTAAAACTGAATTAAAACGAACCAATTAAATATACTCATGTTCATATCTAATTTTATCTTAGACTCGAACTAATCCAACCAAGATAACCGTTATGCGGCTTCATGATCAAATTAATTATAGCATCATATCGCTTCATTTACTACCAAATTGTATTGTATCTGTTTTTAATAATGATATGATATGAGTTTGGTTCTGTAAATTAAAAAAGAAGAACATATTGGCCAGCTGAAATATTTTTATTAGAATATATTTAAATTAATTTTTATAATAAACTAAGTTTTCACTTTGATATGGATATGTAATATTATATGTAACATTTTTTATTTTTAACTTATTCGCGTTTCTCACATTACAATATTTCACGGGATGACATTTCACTTATTATTTTTGTTGGTCGTCAAAATCTTTTATCGATCATAACCTAATTATGAAGTTCTTAAGTGATGAATTATCGAAAAATAGATACATCTTATTGGTATAGGTAATACCAATTAATTCATTTAAGTCATCCTTAATTATATAATCTCATACCTACATAACTTTTGGATCTCTCTCATTCTAATGTGGTTCGATCGGAGTATTACATTACATATATTATTTTGTTCACCAAGCACATAAAATAACTAATACTATACATATGTTATTTTTATCACCTAGTTGAGGTCAAATCATATATATATATATATAATTAAATTAAATATTAAAAAGAAAACTTTATAATCTATAATAATATTATCCGATTTAAACAAAATTATCTCTCATATAAAGTTAACAAAATAATTGTTTTTTTCAACACATCTTTGAGTATAAGTTTGGTACGTAGATGATTAGATGTTTACATGGGTATGAAATGAAATAATTTATATATTTTATTCTTTGTTGGTTTACTCTTTTTTAATTAGTAATAATTATATTATTTATATAAAATATTTACTAACTTTATTAATAATTAATTTTACTAAAAAAATTTGACTAGGAATCTTTAGTAAGACCCCCTCTCAATTATATTTTTCTCATTTACAAAATTTAAATGCAAAATTTTGATTAAGAAAATCTGAGTTCAATTTACTTGAATCAATGACCTGCTGATTCATTGATCTACTCTTTTAATTGAGTAAAATTATACAATATTTTCTAAAAAAATTGTTTAAGATAACATAAATCCATATTGCATCTATTTTGGGAAAAGATATATGTAAATAAATTAAAGTTTTTATCTTTTATTACTTAAACTAACAAAAGTGTAATAAAAAAAAGTAGGATTGAAAATGTGTAGGATAGAGTTGAATTTATTTCAGCTTAACTCAATATAATAAGAAAATTAATTGAACTCGAACTTCGACTCAAATTTAATTAATATTTTTTTAAAAACTTGAACTCAAATCAATTCAAACCACCAAACAACTGAGTTCCAATTGTTCGTTAAAATCACATTAATATCAAAATATTTTGACTTGTTTTTATACTTAATCATTATTATGTTATACACTTTTATTTAGTTAGTTATATTATTTCATATAACAATAAACCAATATAAATTAATTAGAAAAATAATTATATGAATATATATATTAAATTCATATGATCATTTTTCTAATTATTGATGTTGTGTATATCTGTATTCTGATCAATCAAATGAGTCGTAATTAATTTGTTAGAAGGTTAGAAAAGGAGTAAAAGAGTCCTATTGATGGTTGAGAAATATTATTTTTGGGTAAAATTAACCAAAAAGTTAAAAAAATTAAAAAGTTAACTTGTATTTGAAAGTTGGTAATTAAAAAACTAGTTTATTAAATTATAAATGTTAAACAAAATTAATTATTTAAGTAACTGAAAAACATAAAATGACAAAAAATAATAAAATTATAATTTATTTTAAAAAGATAACAAGAAAAATAAATAAATAAATTGAAAATAAAAATATAAAATATAGAATTAAAAACTAATATTTTAAAAATATTATTTCAAATAGTGTTTAAAAAATATTAAAAGTTATTAAAAAATATTTATCAAACCATCAAATAAATTTTCTAATTAATAAAAAAATAAAAAATAATTAAAACATCTTATAAAACATAACAGAATTCCAACTTCTAAAACAATTTGATTCACTTTAATTTTGGGATTGCTAGGCAACGACTGATTATGCCACAATACCCTCCAAATTATACCGTTACCTTCTCCTAAATAATCAATTATTGATTTGCTACAGAATAGTCCATCTCATATCCGAAGCAACTTTAATTTATTGTAGCCCCTTTGATCTAAGATTCCCACGAAAAGGGATTGATTGAAAATTTCCCTGTAAAACATTTCTTTGTGAAACTGGTGTTTGCTTTTCGCAATTTCTCATCTCAAAGGCTCAAACAAATATCAATAGGCTCATAATTTAGTCAATGCCATATATCCAATAATTTATTTAACTTTTGACTTGTCTCCTTTTAATTTCTTTCAAGCAATTACACATGCCTGGGGGAGTTGCTTTAGTGCAATCATAGAGCTTTGTAATGATTAGTTCTATCTAATTTCCAAACATGAAAGAGGGCAAGAAAAGAGAAAAGAATGATAGAAACATTTAATTTTTTCATAAGAAGGAAAAATCACATCCACATGCTAAGGGTCCTGTTATATTTTTTGGGCTACCAAGTCTTGAGATTAGATGTCATCAGTACACTGTCCCATGTGTTACTCTAAAGTGTAACCCAACTAATAGCCATTTTTTTATATAGATTGTAGTAAAGAACACGCACCTAATTAACTAATTATTAATCCCAAAACCTGACTCATTTTGTGTCGTTCAAGACGGGCTCACCTGCTCATTAAGAGTTAACGTGAACCACAAAGAACGTAAATCATAACCCTGTTTAAATTAGTGTGTGTATATATATATATACATATATATATATATATTAGCTTTAAGTAAAATAATTATTGTATAGAATTTATTTTTAAAATAATTGGGATAAATAATTGTATAATTGGATTTTTTGATTTAAAGTAATTTAAAATAATATATTTCATTTAGGTTGTATAAAAAAATCACTTTTATTCAATAAATTATCGGAATAAGTATGAATGCATCATCTTATAATATTATTTGTTAGAGGATAGAAAAAGATTTTTGTGATAAATTTGTTAATAATTACGAATAAAAAAGGTTCAACTTGACCCTTTTAGAAGAAAGATGATTATTTAACATTAAGGTAGACATAATATAATCAATCCATATAGCCTTTTGTTTTTCTATCCAATCATGCACAACGTGAGAGTGAATAAAACATGGACCCAAAATTATATTTAGGCGACATTAACTAAATTTCTGGTTCATTGGTCAAGTTATCCTTTTTGAATTATACAAATAATGTAAAGGTTTCTTATATTATTATTTAACAAATCGTAATATTTTTTAAAACTATTATAAATAGGGTTGGTGGGACCCGGAGTAGAGTAAATATACTCCATTATAGTCTTTTGTCTTTCTATCTAATCATGTACAACTTTAGAGTGAATAAAACATAGGCACAAAAGTATATCTAGGCCACATTAACTAATTTTTTGTTCATATACGGTCAAGTTTTTTTTTTTGAACGGTAATATTATTATTTTAATAATGTAAAGGTTTTTTTTATATTATTATTTAATTATCAATAGTAATATTTTTATGTAACTATCATAATTAGGATCTCTTGTTCTTTGAGATAGAATTCCAATGTATTTTCAATGACTTCGATCATTTTAGTCGATTATGAAATTGATTCTCTATTTAGAGCTTAATCAGAATAATATGTGCGCGTTAATAAAACGTTGGTAAAATAATAGTGTTAAAGGAAAGGGTAAAATAAGTATCAAAATAGCCAACTTAAGTTTCTAAGGGTAAATTTTGGGAAAAAAAATTAAAAGTCTATTAATTGTTTGGTTATTAGCAACATTTTTTTTATGTTCACTCATAACATGTTTTCTTTTTAAAAAACGTTTACAAAAAAAATTCATTAATTTTATATAATAATTAAAATACATTAAAATAAAAATCAATAATATTTTAATAATTAAAATAAACATTTTTTTTCTCAAAATATGTACCTCGATTAATACCCCATTTTGATGATCCATTGTATATTACTTGCAAAATTATAACATAATTAATGATGAAATTGATGATGAAATTGGGGACAAAGAAAGAAGAATAGCGTCTCCAATAAACAAGATCTTAATCTCAAGATCTAATCTTGCTAAGATTTATTATTGGAGTAAGATGTTGGATCTCTATGTGGAGATCCAATTCATACAAAAGAATTGACAAGATTTGCAACCATTTTTAAAAAATTGATTTTTTACTATCTCTCTCTCTCCACAACATACCACGGGAAGCAACAACCAACAATAGAAAAAAATGAATCTCTTTAAGGAGAAGAACAACCAGATACACAACAACGTCAACACTAACATAGATGTCGACCTTACATTGAACAAAAATCAACAACAATTAAAAATGAAAAAATTAAATATAAAAAAGATATGGAGACGCTTGTCTTTGAACCCATTTGTTCAAGTTGTGGTGGCATCACCATCTTCTTCGAGGTTGAGACGACGTTTGGTCAGGTGCATGCATGGTCGTCGTCGTCTTCTCCGAGGTTGCAGCATTGTTTGGTCGACGTCGATTTGAAGGCAGATTTGGATGAAGGACCATCATATTTGCCTCTACGTAAGGTCGTTCAAAGGGAGGAGAGGGTGGGGAGTAATAAGAAAGGAAAAGAGAAAACAAAGGAGGGAGGAGAGGGAGAGGAGGCGTAACACACTGTGGGGGGAAGAAGGATGAGATCTGAGGGAGAGAGGGGTGGCATGAGAGAATAAGGGAGAAAAAAGAAGAGAGGGAGTAGAGGGTGGGGGTGGAGAAGGAAGGAGAAAGAAAAAAGAGGAGAGAGGGAGGAGAGGGTGGAGGCGGAGAAGGAAGAAAAAAAAAAGAAATGGTGGGGGAGGAAAGGGGGTGTGTAGATAGGGAATAGAAAATTTAAAAAATGACAATTGGTTGTTTTAATGAACGTTGCTTGTCAACAATAGGTGTTTCAGTGAACACTGGCGGTGTTTCAGTGAATGTTGGATGCAAATATAGAATAGAAAATTTTAAAAAAATTTGACAATTGGTCATTTTAGTGAACGTTGCTTATTAACAATAGGTGTTTCAATGAACATTGACTAAATATTTCAGTGAGCATTGGTTGAATTTTTAACCGTTTACACACAACACAAATTCATTTGTAAAGGGTGTGAACGAGATATTTGGAGATGAGTACCTGAGAAGACGTAACAACAATGGCATCAATTGCCTACTACAAATTAAAGAGACACGTGAGTTCCCATGTATGTTGGGTTCTATTAATTGCATGCATTGAGAATGAAAAAAATTCTCTAGTTGCATGGCAAGACCAATATCGTAGAGGTGATCATCAGAAACCTGTAGTAATACTTGAAGTCGTCGCGTCACATCACTTGTGGATTTGAAATGCATATTTCAGAGTTGCAAGTTCAAACAATGAGATTAATGTGTTAAACCCCATCAATCATGTTTAATGACGTTTTGCATGGTCGAGCTCCTCCAATGCAATTTATAATTAATGGAATCCCATATAATATAGAATATTATCTAGCAGATGACATTTATTCTGATTGGGTCACATTTGTGAAAATCATCCAAATGTCACAAGGAGAGAAAATAAAGTTAGTTGCAAAATGTCAAGGGGAAAGAAAGCATGTGGAGAGAGCATTTGGATTGTTCAAATATCGATTTGCAATTATACGTGGTCCACCGCATAATTGGCAAACGAGTACCATGAAGAACATAATGTTGACATACATTATATTGCATAACATGATTATTGAAAACGAACGAAATACATAAAATGATAACATTGATGTTGATTATGATCATATTTCTGAAGAGATTTCAAACATTGACGTATCTCATAGTGTTCATCCTAACTTTATTGCATACTTGTAAATAAGATGTTATATGTAAACAAAAGAAGTTCATTAACAAATTCAAACAGATTTAATGAAATATATTTGAAAATGTTTCCGTCATAATAATAATGAAATTTAAATTTTGTTACTCAGTATTTCTTTTATCAATATTATGTATTATTATAAGTTTAAATTATCTTGATGAATAAATATTTTAATTATTAATAATTTTTTATTTTTGGAATATTTTTTGTTAATTAAAAATTATATAATTATTTTTTAAAAATTATAAATAAATATTAGAAAGTAGATTTTGTGGAACTTAAAAAAATGATTTAAGAATTCAAAATAAGAAAGTAAAAAATGAAAGAATTTTTAAGGAATAAAAAAAATGGATTTTAAACTAAGATCTTCTGTTAAAGATCGATGTTATTAATATATTTGATCTAGTTGACAAATGACACGATTAAATTATATCTCACAAGCTAAATACATGCTTAACGGTCAGATAAAGTCACATCAACACCATTACCTACCAAATCAATGCCATTATCAACCACGTAAGAGAGATTCGTCATTGTTCTAACAAATTCATGTGACTATAACATGGGTAAAAAGTGCTTTTACAAGTCCAACAAGAATATTTGATTGGAAAACTTTTCTTTTCTCTTATTATTTGTGGACTGATACCATATATCACTTTGTACATATATACTATTTTGCCTCACATCTTAAATCACTCATTTAAGAGTTAATTCTAAAACAACAAACAATTAGTTTTTCACGTAGTTTAATTTGTGGGAGACTTATGTTTTATATCATGCCTTGTATGTTGACAAGTGTTTCAATAACACTATTACACACGTTATTCACTATATGCATAATTCATGCATGACATCAACATTAATTATGTCTCACATTAAGACCATGTCAATATGGAGGATAAACAAATAATTTTTTTTTTCTTCCAATATTTTTTTATGGGTTTGTGCTTTTAAGTTTTATCATAATGATAATTTGTGATAGAATGACATAATATAGAATTAGTATACATACCCTATTTTCTCTTCTAGTCAATTTTCAGGTGTGAAAAGTATTGTTGCACCAAATTATATAGCTATGGTCCTAATCATGGCACTGCAGAAGTCTAGATTCAGTGATAGTTAGACAAGTTAAGCATCATGCCTCATCTCCACAGTCCCCACCAGCAAGTGATAGATCAGCTGAGAGGTGAGGCATAGGGAACCATGGCATTTTTAGCTGCAGTGTGGCTGTCCTTCTTGACAAGTATGGCTTTCTCAACCATGTAGGGTAGATAGATATGCTAACATTCTCTGTTTTTTTCAGAGTTGCTGTCTCAAACAAAACAATGACTGGCACTTTGCATGTGACTAGAGAGCTAGCTCCTACAGACGAAACTTTTGTCTCCAAAGTTAATCTGTTTAATTCTAACACTGTATACGTGTCGGTTAGTAACTATATTAACCGCTTTAGTGTGTGTTTAGATTGGTGGTGACTGGTGAGTTGAACTAGTTGAACTCCGCGTGATTTTTAGAAGCAACATAGTTGTTTTTTGTGGTAAACTTACCATGAATTTCTACCACCAAACCAAACGCATAATAAGATTATATGGTTGGAAGAGTGTTAATTAATTGGCTTTAATGTCTATATAATAGCTTATAGAATATGAGAATACAATCAATTAGCTAGTTTGTGTGAAACAGTGAAATAAATTAGCTAGGTATAGTATGTCAAATTTATGTGTTACTATTTTACGTACTCGTCATTACTTTTCTGAATAACTATATAAGTATCACTTGCTTATATTTATAAAATTTCAAGATTTTGTGCAGTAATTTGTATTGATCCATATCAATTTTCATCCGTGGGAAACAAAAAACGAACGAAAGGAGACTACAACCTAACAAAAGCAACACCAGAAGCATATGCTTCAAGTATGTTGAATAAGATTCAAAAACTAGAAAGGAAAATGAAGTTGAAGAGCCTATATTGCAAGTCAGTCGACACATTGGTTGGCCTCCCTAAACACGTGCTTGAAAGATAAATCACACTGCATGTTCTAAAAAGATTTTTATCCTTCGAATAATGGCTGCATACGGACATGCATGTGAGTATCTTCAAGTTTGATCAATTGAAGCGTGTTGCCGAGTCACTCTCACAAATCACAATTTGATATTTATTGTTTAAAAATAGGGCAGAGATACAATTTTCACATCTTCTATAATGATTATAAAATCGATATATATTAATATAAAGTGGACTGTCGCTCGTGATATTTACTTGCATTATTTAGGAGTTTGAATCCTAAAATCTTTCACTCTACGAAAGACTTTATAACCATCATTCTCAACTTACAAATAGTCTCAAGAATATATGATAATGTCCACTGCACGCTCAGCGCCTGTTTGGATATAGTAGTTAGAGTTGCCGCAACGTTGATTTTGAGGCAAATCCAATGGACCAACGCAGAATTGGCGGTTTTGATTCGTTCCCGAACATAATTCTGAAGGCACTTGAACGTTTACTCAAACATACTATCAAACATACACATTGGAATGACAACTTGGGCAATTCATGGTTTAAAAATAGCCAATCAAAAGCATACAATAAAACATACATAATTCTGTAAGTACTATAATGCAGTAATTAGTTTAATCAAAAAAAAAAACTTATATATAAATGAATAGAAACACTTACTCATACTCGTTTTTTATTGGCTGATCAACATCCTCCAACTTTTTTTTTTCTATTATAGATTTTAGTTTTTTCATTTATTTTGATCGTTAAATGATGATATGGTGTTTGTTTTATTATTATTTTATTTCATTCTGTTCAACTAAAAATTATCAGAAATTATTTTCCTTAAGAAAACCCAAACTCAATTTCTATCCACGCCCTTTCCTCAAACCCTAAGCCACCCATTTCCTCCTTCACCCCCAAACCCAAACGCCAACAACAGTGGTGAGACGTGCAAAAGGTGCCAGCGCCAAGCGTGAAAAGTAACGTGAAGGGTAAGCGAGATTACATATATCGGATTCATCGATTCTTTCCTTTTCCATATTTCGATTATTATTAATTTTCAATATTTATGGCATTGAGTTTTGATCAATGGAAAAAAGATCATTTCTTTAACGTGGTCGAAGATTGAAGTTTGAAAGGCTTTAGGTTTTTTAAGTTTATCAGTGTGCAGTGTGCGCAATCTTAAAAAAACAAATTGGTTATGACAATGTTGTTGCTTTGCCTGCTAGTGGCAGAGGAGATGAAAAGGAAGTTGTCAAGTAAAACAACGTAAGTGTTTCATCTTCCAAGAACGGGGATGAGTGAGATTTGATTTTGGTTTGGGATTTGATCAAACATGAAATGTGGCTTGATTTTGATCTTGGAACAATCTAATATTGGAATAATTTATATCCTTGATTTTGGTTAATTTCTTGTGTTAGTTTGAATAATAACTTTCTTTAATTAAGATGTGAATTAGTTGAACAAGATTATTTTTAAAGGTTCTTGTAATTTGTGACAACTATAAGCCACCACGAATTAGTAATCCTTTCCAAATACTTTATCCATTTGATTTTTGATCATTTTTAACTGCCAAAATAACATAATCAAATAGAATAATAATAATAAAATCAATCCACATATTTTTTTACAATCAAAATATATGGAAAGGACTAAAATCTATGACCCCAAAAAAAGTTGAAAAACATTTACTGGTCAACAAAAAGTTTAGAGACAAAAACTAAAAATCACAAAAGATTCATCGAAAAAAACATGTTTAATCCTTAAAAATAAGTAATTTAGCCGACAAAACAAAGGGAGGTAAGTTAAACACCCTTGGTTATTCCCTAATTATTTCATGAATACATGCACTTGGATGGAGAAAATTAGAGAGTAAAGGAAGAGAAAAGAAAACAAAAGTGCACCTAGCTACAAAAACTTAGAGGGAGAGGGAGAGGGAAATTTTACACAGCAAAAAATCCTTAATCACTAGAACACGGTCAGGTTTGGTATAGACAGTTAGCAAATTAATACCTTGCTTTATATAGATGCCTTAGCTAGTGTCATCTGTGATAGAGATCAAGACTGCTGTTACACTTCAAAGTTAGGTAGGCATGATTTCCTCATTGGAATGTTGAAATGTTAAGTAAATCATTTGCTACCCAAATTGGACTATCTTAAAATAACACAGCATGGATGCTGAGGTTCTAGTACAGACATCCCCAGCACTTGGCGGAACCACAAAGGCAAGGAAATCCCTCTCCAGGTACAAGATCATAATGATAATTATATGTCAATTCTTCACCCAAAGCAATCTGATAACAAGAGACAAAATGAAATCTAATCCATGTAGTACAAGCTAGACAAAACGGCGATGTCCACTATTGGCAATCATGCAGGATTTTGTTACATAAGAGGAAGTTTCATTCTTGTCAAGTGAAGTCCATTATCTAATCCATAAATTCATCCTTCACATAAACGTCCTTAAAGCTGGATATGGAAAGCATATTTCTCATACAACTTTGCCAATGGGCAATGTTTGGGATTTGGGTTATGGAGGAGAAAGGAGGGGAGGGAAAATATTTTATTTTAAAATTGAGTTATATAATGTTTATAAATATAAATAAAAGATTAACACATTAAGTTTGTCAAATCTATCATTATATTCTTTTATTTTAAACAAAAATTATCAATTGGGTAATAATTAGAAATGAAAAAATTCCCCTCTCTTTCCTTTTCCTCTAAAACTGAACTCCCTTCTCCCACATCAACCAGATACCACATCAAGTGTTTGTATGAGCATACTCCCAAGCAACATAAATATTGGGTTACTCTAAAGGGAACGTCATATAGAGAAGGGTTCTTACATCTCGATTTGCGTAAAGACCAATATGTGCACGCTCACAATCCATGCTCTCTACAAGAACTTGGTAACTCACAAGATTGGGCGAGCAGCTGCAATAACCACAAATTGCAAGGAAAAACCAACAGGCGTTAGGAAGTAAATATAACAATGAAATAAAAAGTTGCTAGTGATAAAATCTTACGCTTCAATAAAAATCACCATTGCTCGAAAGAAAAAAATAGTAAAATCTTTATCATGTTGAAAAGAAAAGAAAAGAAAATTAACAAATTGCATCATGTTTTGTTGTAGCAAATGACAAATATTCCTAGTCTCCTACATTAAATTTGTGTGCTCACCTGTTATTGATGAACCTAGAGACATTTCCAAATCTAGTTGTATCAATGACATAATGGGCCTGTCCTTCAATCAATCTGCTCATATCATTAACATGATCATCAACGTCATAGAAATAACTGCAGTGTTCTTTGCCGTATCTGGTATTTACATAGGGCAATTCAGTAAAAGAGAAGAAACATCAATTAACTAAAAGACAATGTTATCAATGGTGGATGGCGCAACACGGCGGAAGGCCAAAATTCCGACATATAAACATGCCATTTTGGCCTATGGTCTGCCATGGCAGGCCTCCCTTCACAAATTACCTATGGCGGTTGGCAGCAAAACCGCCATGGCGGCCATAGTGCCACCATTTAACAACACTGCTAAAAGAAACTACATTGTGAAGAAATGTAAACCTTTTGCGCCGGTTTTGTGCCTCCTGCTTATCTAAAACCTCTCCAATGTACTCACACACAAATGTTCCACGAAGGATAGCCTCACCAGCCCTTACAGCCCATCCCTGTGAATGAAATAATAAAATTCAATGTAATAGACCTTAAAAGTCATTTGGAATTTATCAAAAGAAGAAAAGTAGGACCTTCTTTTCTGTTTTAAAGACTTCCAATTTAACCCGTATTCCATTCTGCAATATTCTGTTTGGACAGGTTTTATCACATTTGCACATCTGGTTACATTCATACACAAGGTAACCTTCCTGTAGTTTCGCAGAGAAATTCCCAGCATGAGACAAAAAATATTTATAGATTAGTAACATAGAAATCGAAAGGGAAATGTCTTCTGTATATCCTATATACTTAATTCTAAAGTAGGGGGTGGGGGGAGACATAACTTTAGGATAACCTGGATATGGTGTTGACAAATAAGACCTAACATATTTAGAACATATATTATATATAATGGCAGCAAATAATTAATACAAATATTTTACCTCCAATATTATTCGACCATTCTCATCATATGGGAACCTATTACGCATTGGTTTCCCAAATATGTCTTTTGCATCAGCATAGTCATTATCAAAAAGGTAGACATGATCACATGTTTCAGGACAGCAGGCAGAAAATGAGCAAGCACATCTTAGTTGCAGACTCTGTTAATTAAAAAATAGGTTAAATATTATTGACAACCAATTAAAAGGATAGTGTACTCAACAAAAAAATTTTCTAGCTTCAGTTTGACAAAGAGATATGTATTACATAAACGTGTGACACTTGTGTGAGTCCTTGAGCTAGAACTTGATCCATTTTAGGTCCTTAAATGGACATGAGTATCAATAAGGTATCTTATGACAAATAAGTATGTGAAATAACATGCATTTAGTATAAATGAAGTTTTCTGTTATCTGATTTGGATTTGATCAAAGGAAAAACTGAGTCACAATCTACCTCAGAATCAAGGCTAAGTGATTGATCAAGCATTGGCTTCGAAACATAAGTAAAGCTCTCCCAAGGACTAGAGAGATTTATATCTTCCTCAACGGATCCATGCCTAAGAAGCGAGTTTAGAATATCTTGATCTACTACACAAATCACTGGAATTGATTCCTTCCCAAAGCTTATGTCATCACACAAGACAGTAACCTTTTGTAAGGACCCTACTTTTAAATGTTGTGAATCAATGATGTAATGAAACTCATCCACCTCCAACTCGTCACTAGCAGGATCTGATAAAATTACTGATTTTGGCTTTAGGAAACCATTAGAAAGAGTTGCTAAGGGAGAGAGATGCCTTTGGTCCTTCAAAATCTTACAACCCCTAGGACAAATGAACCCATCCAGGTGCCAACTCACCTGAATGTTATGATCGCTGCAAAGTTTTGCTGCCTTCAAATAGAGCCTTTCAGGCAAAATTCCATATTTCTCCTCCAGTGAGGCTTTAAGACTAACTTTACAGCATGCAGAACGACCAATTGACAAGATATCAAGATTGTTAGGCCGCGATTTAGTCTTCAGAATCTCAGAAAATAAAATCTTTGCAACTGCCGAGCATTGATATTCTGCCAACTTACCAATATTTCCTGTCTCAGTTACATGAGGTTCTAAATTTCTTTCCACCATGTCAAGTGACTTTGTTGCCTGAATGTGTCTCTTTAAATTAGCATTATCCCTATTCCTGATTCTAAATATTGCTGCTGCCAAACCATTTTTAAATCTAGGACGGCTAAGTCTGCCAGATTTTAATCTATGCGTATAATAACGAACTCCCCTTTTTGTAGAGTGGCTGGTACCTAGATTGCGGCCCATATGAGCAGCTTGTTGATGGCGACCCAGGTCAGGTAGTAAATCAAATTTTAACCCACAAAACCGGCAAACAAACCTCCGCAAACCACCTGGATTCTCGGAATTATTCTCCAAAGAAGCTGAATTTCCCTGCTCACAATTTTCTGGAGAGTCCTCACAAGGCAAAGTTTGCTGCTCAGGAGCTTTCAGTGGCTTGAATTCAACAGGGTGGACTGATAGAACATGCAGCCATAACTGCTCCATATTTCCAAAATGACTACCACAAGGAATGCATTGGAGAAGCAAGCACTGTTCAACAAACTGCACATGGTGTCTCTCCTGAACATGGGCTTCCAATAGCTTCTTGTTTGTAAAAGAATCCAGACAAATGGCACAAGCATAACCTCTGAACAGCCACTGTGCTTCCTTTTTATGGTTGTCCATCCAATGGTTACCAAGAGTTTGGTCATCAGGAAATTTTGCACAGCAAATCTTACACTTAATGACATTTTCTTTATCAAAGCTGTCATTATCTGTGGAAGGAACGAGAGGTGGACCTTCCACGAGTGAGGATACATCTATGTCATCATTGAATCCCCAGATCAATTCGATTCTCTCCTTTTCACTATGAACCAACTTTGTAAAGAATTCCCCAACACTAGTATCTTTTGAGGCTTCAGTTAAAGCCTGCTGGAACTGAACTTCCTTAGAAGCTGGGCTTCTTTGTGACAAAATGCTTTTGAATAGCCTGTAAAAAAGCTCACATGCTTTATGCAGGTGCACCTTTTGCTTCCATGAGCAGCAGTCCCTTAGAATTTCTGTGAACACTTCTTTTGATATTATCCTACTCTTTCCATTTCTTGCACGTTTTAGCCAGCTTGGAAGGTGCTTCTCACAATACAAGAAATACCTCTTTGGTTCTTCCAAACAGGGGTCCTTGTCATCATAAGGAGGAGAACCTATACAGTTAAGTGCCTCCATTGCAATCTGATCATTGCCAGAAAGGGCAGGCCTCTCATCTAAGTTGCTTCTTCCAAGGAAGGAATCACCATCAATGGCAGGCACTGGTTCTACTTGCAATGAACTTTCAGCATTTATCAGTACCATGTCTTTGCTGATCAAGCCCCTTGAACCAATTTGATTTTCTTCATGTTTTCTCTTCAGTGTATTATGGGTTAAATTGGAGATCTCATTTGTTTCAGCATGGGGACGATGTTTCTTACAGAATGAAGAGCCAGGAAGGGCATGATGCTTACACTTAGTACCAAGAACAGTTGTACCTCCACACATTTGAGTATCAACTGAAACAGGTTTTTCGGCTTTCCCTGAGCTTCCCAAAAAATGAGATGAGAAATGCGCACAACAGTATACCTCACCATCATTTGCCCATCTCACACATTGTCTTCCCTTTGCTTCAACATAAGCTATGCATTGCCGATTCTTAGCACCAGGTTCTACAATTTTTTTACCAGCCATCTCATTCATAGGTGTTGACTCCATTCCATTGCCATGCAACATCTCAGAATCAGTAGCCTCAACTACAATTTCCTTCCATTTATTGGTCAAATTACTAGGTAAATCAGTTGCCACAGGTACCTCCTTAATATCTTTGTGTGTAGAGGTCTCAGCTGCTAATGTATTCGATATGTCCTGACTCCTATAGAAACCTGGGTCAGTTTCAAGAGTAATTGGCTGATATGAACCATTTGTTTCCACCAGTGTAGCATGCGTATCTGCACGACGAACTTCAAGTTTGGGCCTTTTTCTACCAACCTGAAGGCTTACTTGGAACAACCCTTCAGAGGTCATTTGCTTCATATCCTTGCTGCTAGAAAAGGAAGGTGATGTGGAAAACCATTTCATCACATCATGCTTCCAGGTTTTCCACTCAGAACCTAATGTTGATTGCACCAGTGCATCCCAAAGAGCGTTGACGTTGTTCCACAAAATAGAATCAGACAATTCCTGAACAAGAGGATAAGAAATAAATCAACCTAAGCAAAGCATAAGTTTTCGTGATTATTGTTTAAAACAAAGTTATATATTTATTTCAGCAGCTTTTAGAAATTTAACATATGATTTCAGTCTGCGCATCAGAAAGGAAGCACCACATTGCCCACATCCTCTATTATTAAAGTTTAAAATGCATTAACAAATATACCAAAATAAATGCATAAAAAATGACATTAGAAGTGCTTAGTGTATACTGATATCCCCAGATGGCAGAAGATAACCTTAGTCAATCAAAAGAGGAAATTGAGTGAATATCTGATTTTGGTTTTCACAAAAACCAATCAGATAAACTTCTAAAGATTACACATTTTCTTAAAATAATAGGAATTATGTAAGATCATAATGATTGTTCTTAATCTCTTATACATTTTGGGCGCTGGTGAGTAGCGGTGTTCATAAACCAATGCAATCAAACAAAAAAAAACAGATTAAAAACCCCAAAAAAATTATTGAATTGGATCAGATTTGATTTTGATAACCAATCCAATATAATCCAAACTGAACTTATATATATATATATATTTTTATTTATAAATTTATGATGACTCATGTTTACATGTTTATTTCTCTATATATTTGTAAAATTTTCACATGACTTATACTTATTTATGAAAAAATATATTGAATTAAAGATAGTTTTTTAGTAACTATTATGTTTATATATCTTACCATTTATTTTATACCTTTTTTCAGAGCAAAATAAAAGTAAGACTAAAACCAAAAAAGGATTTGATCAAAGCTGCTTTAGAATGGATTGTATCATTGGATCAAATTTAAACTTTAAACCAAACCAATTGGATGATGAATTAAGTAAACAAAAGTGATTTGACTGGATGCTTTTTCTTATCTGTGAACACCCCTACTAGTAAGGATTCGTGGCAGTGAGGGTTAGATATGAACGGATAAAAGCAAAAACTTAAAGGGACCATTTCTTTTGTATCTTCACCTCTTGGGTTTATTGTATTGAAGATTATAAAGATTTTTCCCTGCTATTTTGTTTAGGTTTTGTTTGAGATAAAATCAATGTTGGTCCATCACCTAATAGCTAAAACTTTTAACCGAGAGTTGCTCTCAGACATAGTATCAAAGCCTCAACTCATCAGAAGTTCAATCCTTGCCATCTTCCATTCTCTTAAATAAATCTGAGTTTTCAGCACAGGCTAGATTAAGCATGTGTATTCACACTTCAACCTTAATGGATGCATGCATGACGAGAGGTGTTAAAGATAAAAAAATCAATCTTGAGCCTTCACCTAATAACTTAAAGTCTTTATTTTCCTTGAATGTTCTTTTATCAAAATGCACTCTGGGAAAGAAATGGAGTCAGGGCGTACAAAATAATAACAATATGAGACAACCTTTAGCTGTGCTCTGCTCATGGGTTTTAAGCATTTTATTGTCCTATTTTTATGTTTATCATCCATTTATGAGTATTAAATAAATAAAAAATAGTCATTTGTACCTCCTTCAGTAGCTCTACAGATTCAGCACTATTTGCATTCTGGCATCGTTCAGCCCAAGAGTAAGATGAATGTTGTATCCAGTCAGCATCTGTGTAGTGCTTCACTATGCTCTGTAAAGAAAAATGATTACACAACTTAAGTCACCAGAAAAGGTTACCAAGAAATATTAATTGAACCATGATGCTTGTATTTATCTAATGAAAACTGAAAATACTAGGATTTATAATTTTAAAACTACAATATAGCTCGAATGACATAAATAGCACATACTATGCAAGTAATTTACATTAGGTGTTAGCATTTAACTTCACAGAAGTGCCAGAAATTCAATTCAATCAAATATGATAATGCTTTTAACTTAACGAATTGCCATACTGGCAATATGTGCTCAGCCATGTGGAGGATGTCAAATCAATAGAATTGATGATATGCTAATTTGAAATGATACCAAAGGCAGTCTCTTTTCTCTCCCCTTGATAAGAAATCAGGCCAACTATATTTAAATAAGATTAAGAATATGAATAGGTGAAAACTAACATGACTCTTATATCACGGTGGCATTGCTACCCTGAAATACATGATACAACATGCTAGGTAGAAATGAATTCACCATTAGTTTTAAGACGTGATACTAAGTATGCTTGTGGACCCATGAGACACATCACCCAAATGAGAGGAGGAAAATGGAATGATATCCCTTGTCAGCAAGTTGAATTCCATAAGTCCATAAACAGCATAAAAAAACTAGTAGTGGGGGTTGAAGAAACAAGCATGGAAACAATATAAATTAAAAGTAGGAGGATATTAGTAACCAGAAAAATAAAATGAGGACAGGAAACCTATAAAAACCATGTAGTATGAAAACTTCTGGGCCAATGAACTACAATAGCAACCAAGGTATGTGTTAATCCTAAAAGTTACATGTAAGAGAAGAGCAAAAGAATGATCATCAAGGTGTAGTTTGCAATTTTTTCACATTCAAACTTTATCAAAATGTAACCTGTGTAGCACCCTCCAAAGCATTGGAACCCTATCCTTTTTAGCTTGTAGAATTTTTTTTCAACACAAGGTTCCAAAGCTGCATTGTTATCAAGTACTTTTCCAATTTTATTTGACTTGAAAATATATAATAAAAGTAGAACTCAATGTAAATCAATCACACTACTTTGTTATGTTAGTAGAAGCTTCATATTCACAAGATTATTGTTTAGTATATTTCTAGTGCTTATTAACCCAATAGAGAAGCATAGCTACAACAAGTTCAGACATTTTAAAATGCAACAATGTTAAAAGATCGAAAAAATGTAAGTTCTCTACTCCATAAACTATTATCAAAAGTTGCAATTTACATTTTGTAACTTTAGAAGCATTCTGCCAAAATCTGAATAACTGTTACAACGAGAAGTCTCCATAGCAAACTCTTTCAAAACCATCACATCACGAGCAGTTTCTAGCAAGGCCTATATTTATCAAAAACGTCAAAAAGTAAAAAATACTATAAAAAAAAGTAGAGATTACAAGAATAAGGATTGAAGAAGAAATAGAACCATCTTTACATACATTAGGATGAAGCTGATCAATAATGCTCAGTACACCAACGGTTAGCTTTTGCATTATAAACCGCCGTGCAACAGTCAAATCTTTTACCATTTTCAATCCTGCTTGATGAGTTTTGTGTGCAATAGGCTGGGGAAACTCATAAATTGATCGAACAAGCAGCATATCAGCCCAAGAATAATTCCTTGTGTGAGGAAAAAATATAACAAAATATTTCTTCCGGTCATGAGTTGGTTTTGCTTTTAAAGTTGATAATGGCCAGTCAGCCCTTGC
>PYAF01001297.1:3208470-3242488 GCA_007407185.1 Glycine tomentella | reverse complement strand
ATATTTTGTATGTTTATAATTAATAATTTTTAAGTTTTTTATTTTAAAAATAAAAAGTAATTTAAAATGATATTTTTAATCATTTGTAAGATATTATTAATTTTAAATATGTGATATTGTTGAAATTTTGAATTGATTAAATTCATCACAAGCTAAAATTGAAAATTCTATGTCAATACAATAACATTTGTCATTAATCATCATCATGATTATTATCGTTATTTAATTTTAATTTTAGTACTTGCTATATTTTAAAGTTATTAACCTATAATATCTTCCCCTAAAAGAAAGACCTATAATATATTAAAAATAAGAAATATATCTATAAAGATTATTATTATTATTATTATTATTATTATTATTATTATATATCAAATTTAATACATTATAGTTTAACTGTTATAAATATTATTTATCTACAAGATAAATAATGTTGTCCTTTGACAAACTGTTTTTTGGGATCGATCATGAGGCCAAGTGCCAAGATGTTAAGGCTAAGCGCCAACTACAGAAAAAAAAAATCACTTGAGCTTCAAAAGAGAATTGTTTCAATACATTAAATCCTAACAAATCTCATTATAAAGTATTGAGAACCTATTTATAAACTAAGAATAACACATCCAATATGTTACGATCTTAAGTATGCTACATTATTAGCCACATCGCGTTTGAGGTATTTTTTGTTGCATTAGTCTAAGTCTCATGATTTTATCCTTAAAAGACACTTCAATGAATTAAGGGAGAAAAATATTTATAAACTACCTTAGTCTCAATTTTTAAATGATGTACGACTATTTTGGTGTACCAGAACACAATCCTAATTAATCAATTAAACACACTAAAAATGTACTAATTAAACAAACATAAGTTATAAAAAGAGAAAATAAGCACATAATGTACAACAAAAAGAAAAGCATAAATAGCACTTATTAACTGGTTCACACTTGACAGAGTCAATTGAATTTTCAATTCCTTTTACCATTTTTTTAAAAATCTAGTAGTTTCTAAGGGTCGAGTAAGTTCAATCTTCCTGGTCCAAACCGATTAGTCGAATCTAGTTTGGACAACGATCCATTTTGGATTAGTTTGTTTAAACTGTTTTGTTACATTAATTAATTTATCCTGTATAGCATTGAGTGGCCCAACAACTTCATCTGCTTAGACTCAGTTCATTTCAGGTTGCAATTTGTAAACGAAGCAAGTAACCATTAATGTTAGCGCATGTCTCATTTTGTATCCTCACCCTCTCCTCAACCACCCTCCCTACCATTAAAAAAATTAATTACTGTAAAACAATTTAGTTTAGGTTCGCCACTAAGTGTTGGGATTGGTAGCTCTAACTAATAACTAATATGTAACCGTTATTTTTATGTCAGATAATAGTTGTTTAGTTGTCACATGATCACTAACTACTTAAATGAAATTAAGTCCTTAATTTAGAAAGTCTATTTGGTGGATTTTGTGTGTTTGACCTAGTTGTGTCCATAGTATTATTCAATTCTTAATGAGACACTAGATATGCATAAGTTGGGTTTGTTTTTTTCTTGCAAAGAATTGATCTTACTCGAATGGAATCGGATGCTAATTGCTAACACAGGAGGCTTTTTCTCCACATGAATGAGAAATCTTCGATTTCCTTTAAGGAACACTTTATTCTATTGCAATCTATCCTTTTAAGAGTTACAATTACCAAAAGGGAAAAGACACTATCTGCTTAAAAAGACTTCAAAGTTAAGGAGATTATATTCTCATCTACTTTGTTTATGAATCCTTAACTCAGTTATTTTCCTTTTGCCACTTTTCTCTTCTAAAAACAATATATCCTAATGTTCATTTATCTCTACAATGTTGAAAATATCATGTAGGACTAGGAGACTGGTTCAACAACATTTTTGTTGTTCCTTAATTTCAGTTTTTAGGTACATGTTGAGAACAGTTTGTGCAATGATTGAGGGTAGCATATTAGGAAACATGAAGCATCATGTTACTTCCGGGTTTTAGTCAGACGTACTTCATAGCTCATAATTTTGATGCTGCAGTCAAGAATTGTCAAAAGTAACCATCATTATTATTTTATAGGGGAAGGTGCATATGATATAGATACACTTGCCATAAATGTAAGAATTGCACTTACCCTTTTTAAAGTTTGATAAAATTAATTACCATTAAATATAACTAAGACGTGTATTTAAAATAATTTAAACTTACTAATGGTAAAGTGAGAGAATTAATTTTTTAACTTAAATAAATTTTCCTAAAAAAAACTTTAAAAATAAATGGGACATAATTTCATGGGTAAACCAACCCGAGAATTTGGAGAAAAGACCTGTCATATATGTAATGAGATAAAGGAAGAAAAAAGGAACATAAAAAGCGTTAGGAGCCAACAAATGTTCTGCGCATCTCCTTCCCTACTATAGGCTGTGACTGAAGTTAAAGCTTGTGGAACCGCCAGGGTGCCAGCCACCTTTTGGTCAAAATCTTCATATATTTGCAAAAACAAAAAAACCTATCCTCTATTTTTATTTTTTTCATGTGATTTCATTTTTTTATGCATACCCACAAGTTCCTTCATTGGAGATAACATTGCTGATCTCTTTCTAAGTATTTTTTTTCTTCGTAAAATTCGAATTAGAGATCTTCCACTTAAGAACATTCTTTTGAACTTTATTATCATGTGGACTAGTGACTACTAGATTAGCCTTTTAAGTTTTTCATGTGATTTAATTAGTTACTGAAAAATTATTTCAGTACATTAAGTATGTTTGGTTTTACAATGTAGAGCTCCAAACCCTTCTTAATTGGTGTATTTGCTTTGATAACCTTATTTTGAAACAAAACTTTTCAAACACGACTCATTTTGCTCTTAACATGATTTTAATCGAAATGATTTCTATAAAATTCAGATTATCTGAAATGAAGTTTGTAATTGTTTATCATGACACATTATAAGGCAAACAAAGTGTTGGTAGCTAAAAAGATTAGTACTAATTAAAATTGTTCTAATATGGGAATTAAATAAATTTGTACGGTAATGAAATCAATGTTGGAGAGCGATGCTTTGGTAGAGCTTTAAAGTATTGAAAAATAATAAATTTTTTAGGTTTCGACCTTCAACTACTAGGTTATGACCCTTGGAGGAGGGTATATGCACCCATTAAGATAATGGATTTTGGACCATCTTTGGAGGGAGGGAGGTGGGGACAGTAGGAGTAGAAAAAGAGAGACCGAGAGAGATGCCTTTCGCTTGTAATATACGATTGGCATTCACTGGCTTGTCTAAACCTCTTTGGAAAGTTCGCCTTTTATGTCACGCAATTGGGATTCTTCTCAAAACCAAAACATGAAAAATAATGCACTAAAACATTTTTTTCTTAAGCCGTTTTTTACAATGATAAACATGGTACGTACCCATAACTGATGATGGATTTAATCAATAATACTGTGACTAAAAATATTAATCAATTACAATCGATTCATATTTCTTTTCACTACATATTAGTTATACTAATCATGGACAAAAAATAATCACTTGCTGATATAATATAATATGATTGGCAAATAATCATATTTTTTTATGCATTATGCATGTGAAATAATAACATTTATTTAGGATATAATTAAATCAATGTTCAGATTCATCAATATAAAAAAACTCATTAAAAAATTGTCAATGTTTTAAATAAATCTTGGTATATGAAAAATTAGAGAAAATCCATCCTGATCTACATAGTAATAAAGTTATATCTTAGTCATCAATTAATTATAAGTTCAAAATTAAAAATAATCTCTTAACATATGTATCTTATCTTAATATAATGATAAACCTTCAAATATTGGAATGTGTTAATTTTTTATATTAAAAATCAGTTTTTAACTATAGATTAAAGTATTCATCCCACACTAAAAAAAATAGTGAATAAAAAATGGGAGTAACATATAGTAGTCCATAATACACTGACAATGATCAGTCACAGTGTCCCTCTCTTCTTTCCCTCCACGTTTAGCCAATTTATGATTTCACAGTTTGGAAACAACTTTGATTTTGGCACTTCATCATGCTCTTATGATTTGAGCTTACTACTTTAGTATGAAAGTATTTTGAAAAGTCACTTTTAATTGGTTGTACTCATAAAGTGCCATGAAGTAGACGGATATGCCGAGTGAGAATTTTACCAACAAGGCAACAACAAAAGACTTAAACTATACTGAATTTTCAAATTTTGTTTACAGGATGGAAAAAATAAAATGAACATAGATACAAAATAATCAACACCAAAATAAAGTTACAGTTTAATCATGCATATATATAGACAGTGTAAGCTATTAAACAATTTTATACTATTAATTAATCAAAAATTATCACTGACATAATTTTTAAAAATTTATTATAAATGATAATTTATGATACAAAGATAATGTAAAATTGTTTACGTTATTCGTACATACTTTATTTTCTCGTTAAATTGTGTTTATACAATACTTTTTAAAATATTATTTTTGTTCTCTTATCTTTTTTCATCATATTTCAGTGTTTTCTTCTTATTGTACACAATTTTTTTGCAAATTTATTGGACAAATACAAATTTTTTTATTGTTCCACTAGCTTGTGTGACTGTGTTGCATGGTATACAAGGCGGTCTCGTAATTAAAGTTTATACAAAAACCAATTTTGATTTGCTTTACGATGCTATTCAAAATTATGCTTGTTTCCCATATGAAAACAAACAAATACTAGCTAATATAATATGACTTAGGAACAACGACAAAAGATCACAATTTACAAGTATCACTCTCCAGACAGGTATGGAAGCCCTCCAAGCTTCATTTGAATTTACATACATATGAAATACTTCTAATTTGTTGTCTTTTTATCAATTCATCCAAAATTGTTCATAATATCTTAAATTAACTATCACTGCAAATGAAACAGCCAAAATACCTTTTCAAATCCTATTTGGGTAGTGTTTGCACTATAGTAGAAGCCTTCAATCTATAATATGTTTATGTAAAACATCTATTTTATTATTTAAGAATGTTCACTTAGCTTAATATTGTGTTTATAAACTAATTTTTATCAAAATTTCTAAGGAGAATCTCGGCTACGTATATATAACTGTGAATTTAGATTCTTACGGATACTATATTTTATAATGCTTCAATTAAAGAATCTAATTAGACAATTTCGATGGTTACATGAATCTAGGAAGCATGTCTGCCTGATATTGATTTGAAAACTGATCCTCACACTTCTTAAACCATATATTACAAATTATTTTTTCTTGTTATCTTGGTGTTTTGTGGCATAGAAAATCGCCCTTCTGCTGGCTTATATGAAATTTCCACGACAAGATAAAATAGAAGCTAGTTTCATTTGTTTATTTATTGGGACCAGAATTTTTCGACTCTGTTGTGAAGCTTAAAGCATCATATCTGTCCAAAGAAGAACCCTGCACCATATTTGTTTTGTTTTTACTTGGTCCATTTAGAAAATAACCTAACGAGGCTCTTATAAAATTTGTCTCTTTGTCTAGTTTTTCAAAAGGAAAACAAAGCTCAGATGTTAAAATGTTTTGTCATTTTCCCTGTATCATGACTAATTAATTCTATATGTGATATGCATCCAGCATATGGTCCTTTCCAAGCTTCTACAAGCCCAAAATCATTGATAGACAGCTTAGAATTGAATATAATCATGATAATTGTTGATGAATTCATCCCTATGATGTGTTGTGCTATTTTGAACAGCTTTTGTAGCAGGAAAAGTCATGATTCAAGCTATTTTTGAAAGCTCAGGAAGTCCACGCTCCAAGCTTGAAGTCCCACGCCCCCAGCGTGGGGAGAAGGCTCCATTTGCTAATTCCTCTGGAAGTCCACGCCCCAGGCGTGGGAAAGTGCCTCCTTCTTGCATTTTGTCTGGAATGCCACGCTCCAAGCGTGGGAAGCCACGCCCCAGGCGTGGGACTCTGCAACTTGCAATTTCTGAATGTTTTCAAGGGCAATTTGGAAGTTTCACATGCTACCTTATAAATACCCTCATTCTCAGCCTTCAGAGCACGATTTTTGGAGGGAGAAAAACACCATCTTAGGGTTTAGAAGCTTGGGCATCCTTAGCTTAGGGTTGGAGGTTGAAGACCAAAGTGAGACTCCTCCTTCATCTTCTTCCTTCTTGCTTTTGCTAGGGATGATTCTTTTTGTAGCTCAACCACCCATTATGAGGTTTGGCTGAGCATTTATTGTAGTTAGGGCCAAAACACTTAATGTAAATCTCTTTTGGATGTATTGAATACTCTTGTTCATTTATTACAAGCTATTTTATTGCACTTCGTACTTCTCTTCCTTCTCTTGCCTAGACTTAGCTAACCTAGGTAAAAGCTTAGAGCTTAAGTTCACAATAGACATATTGGGGCTTTAGTTTCAGACCTAAGTGTGGTAACTTGCTAACATGACCTAGGAATAGGGGTGGGTGCTTGCAACTTAACTTGTTTATGTGTTTGCTTAATGCTTAACTTGCTTAAGATCACTAAGAGATTAGGGTTGGATGGTGAGTTAAAGAACTAAGTGGCAGAGACATCAAAGCTTAGTCAATATTAGAAGACCACATTAGTTGAATAGCTTGGATGATAGAACATAGTACTCAATATCATTTCATAGAGAGACACATTGAGTGTGGGCTACCCTAGCTACATTTCCATACACATTGTTATTCTCTAATTTGCTGTTGATATTAATTTACGCTTGCTTTTAATTTTAATTTCGTTTAATCGATTCATACAACAACAACCACAACATTATTCTTCTTTGTTTTGGTATCCAACTTATCGATAAAAATTATAGTTTATTTGGCCAAGCAATCCTCGTTGGGAACGACAAATCCCTTACTTTCACTTTATTACTTGAGTGACCGGTATACTTGCCGAGAGCGCAACAATATGTCACACATAATCTCCTTTATCAGCCGATCAAAAATAAAGCTTAATCTCCTTTATCGGGATAAATAGCTAATGTTGTTTGAGTTAACTATGCAACACAGTTAAGCTTACCAAAGATGTTTACTGTTCTCTGTCTGTAGCCTCTCTTGGCTTTGTTGTCTATTGAGCCCTTTACTTTATGCTTTAAATGAATTAATTATTCTTAATTTCAATCATCACTATAAATTGCGGTCACAATTTCTTCATGAATCTTGTTATTTCAGGAAATATACGAGTAAATGAAGCTGATGTGACCATAATTGTAGTACAATACAATTGTCATAAGTCATAAAACTTTTATATTATGGATATAATTGTGTTGCAGATTACAATCTAAAACCATAATTTCAATAAAGAAATAGGAAACTCTTTCATATTTGGTGTTGTACTTGTCACAATGTGCATTTCTTATGTGTCCCTTTTATTTATCTCCTCCCTAGAATAAGTTATCAAGATAATAAAATGTGAACAAGTTTAACTTACCAACAATAACAATTTCCTCCCATTGTTATATTCTCTCACCTAGCTACAGCAATCAGTTTTCCCTGTGCCTCTTCCACTCCTTTTTCATATCTTTTTCTCTGTCTAAGCAAGTGTGCAGCAAAAAAAGAAAAACTTTGTTACTCAGCAGGTTATATGACGACAAAAAGGGAGAAATATGTCCACCTGACCGCACTCCCATCCTTTTCTTTTTATTGGTTTTGGTAAAGGTCAAGTGAGAAGCCCCACTAAATATATACTATATATTAATTAATTAATTATATATTTGTGGATTCTGTGACAAACGTTAGTTTCTTTGATACTGAAAGACAATATGGGGCATCTCTTAATTCCCTCAAAAGACATTTAGACAAAGAGAAACCCCACAAAACCTCTATTCCTTTCAAGCTTCCAACGTCTATTATCCTTTAGCTTTCATCACTTTTGAGATAAACTCTTTCTTTCTTTCTTTTCTTGCAAATTAAGCCACTATTTTCTGTTACCTAGTCACTCGTATCCTCATTATTATTGGTTATAATCTGTGAAAACTTAATTGGTCTAGTAGGACTAGTGCAAACAAAATACCTTTTTCATGAATGGACATGACAAGTACAACACCAAATATGAAAGAATTTTCAAATCAATTTGCGAGCCTTCAATAACACTGTATACTGATTAATCAAATGTACCTACCTAAACAAATAAATTGTACCAATGTTGGCACAGTCAAAATGTATATCTCTTCGACCAAAAATAAACAACTATCTTATCTTCATTTCCGTTTTCATTGCTCTTTATTTTTTGCAGCATCAAATGAAGTGGCTTAATAATTAAAGATGTGATGCAAAATGAGACAAAGGGTGGACGGACTATCACTAACTCTTACCCAACGAGAGAAGAAAATATTGAAAATAAGACAGCCAACTACATACACATATATATATGGGGTCATATACGCAGTCAATGAGAGAGAATAGCTCATTAATAAATAAACAAATAAAAAGAAGAGGAGAGAATAGCTGTATCTTTATCCAATCATCACTTGTGTTACAAAAATTACTTGATTTTTAGAAGGATACTTTTGGTAACTCATCTTTTAAAAACTATTAACAACGGGCAAAGCTTCTCAGTGATAGAGGAGTCAAGTTTTTTTTTATTATTATTAAGATGAAAATAATTTTTTTTAAGTCTAATAGGAGAAAAACTAAAAAAATATTAAAAGATTTATATAATAAGCATATAAACTGCATAGTGCAAGGAGACGAAATTCAAATGGCTAAATGAGTAGAATGACGAAAGCTTAACATTCAGCACTTGTGCTAATTAACGTAGAATTAAGTGTGTATTTGGATTATTTGTGAAAATAAAGCTTATTCCAATAATTGATTTCATATAATCATTTTTTAAATTTGAATATTTGATGTTTAATATTTTTTTATCAATAAATATTAAATGTTAATTTGTTAGACTTAATTAGTAGAAAGAATTCATCTTTAATTTTTTTTTTAGATATCAAAAAGTTTAAATAAATTAGATCTCGAAAACTCACCATATTTTAAAGATCTATTGAGTACTTATGACTTAGATCGTCCATTAATAAATTCTTCACATTAGTAATGGAATTCAAACCCTCCTCTGTGTGGGATATGAATCATATCCTTACCTATTTGACCCAACATTGTTGAACTCTATTTATTTTATATACTACACTAAACATGTGAAAGTATTCCTCAGTCCTCTATTGTTGTACTTATTTTCAATCATTGATGACAATTTACTTTCACTTTTTTTTAGAGAAGACAATTTACTTAAATAGTTTTAGATATTTCTGCCCTTTGATGCTATAGACTACATAAGGCCAGGCTTTCATTGAAGAATGAGACGTCGGCAACTTTATGACCCTTAAAACTACTATGAATGAATAATATGTGACTTGTATTCTTCAGCCACTATTTTATTTTTTTCTTCTCTAATAAGGTGACCTTGGATCTGTGGAGAGCCTTTTTAGTTTCACAGGGAGCTGAGATTTTCATTTGTTAACCTTTTTGGTAAACGTTTTGACATTTCACACCGGTCTACCAGTGCAAAAGGCCACCCTTTTACAAAAAAGCCTATAAACATAGCATAGCACAAAACAATGAGCAGCAGCAACCACAACATTGAGGATGTCAAAAAGAGAAGGCTCATTGGTCAAAAGGCTAATTAATCTTTTTTTTGTGGGTTTGGTTTTGTGTGCACTTCTTCCATTATTATAGTTATATTATTAGCAGTAGCAGGCACTGCTGCAAATGATCCCTTTTGTGGATACTATGGAAGCTTTTTCTTCTCTGCTGAAATGAAGCTAGTCAAATCAAGTCAAGTCTTGGTTGGAATCTAGTTTATAGACTCTCTTGGTTAATTTGGTATCTGTCTGGGCTATATAGTGTTTCTGCTCTGCCTTTTTGGCTCATTGCATTGCTCAATCAAATGTAGTGTTGTTCACTGTTCTTCTCTTCAGTTCTTGGTGGTTGTTTTTGTTATGTTCCAGGGTAGGATGGTGCTTTGTTTTTTCTACTTTTTTTTTGGTGGTGTTGTGTATTTGGTTCATTGGAAATGACTTTGGTTTTGGATGGCTTTTTAGGCATGATGGGGTTTGAAGGGTTGGTTCCAAGGCACAAGCGTTCTAAGAGGTGCCCCTCTATTTCTTATGCTTGTTTTCTATTGATTCTGGACTCATGCATGAGAGGTTGCTAGTTTTTCATGGAAAATGGAAAATAAAGGTTTCACATTTATATTAATGTTTTCTGAAATAATTTGTTCATTCATTCTTTTTGGGTCTAGTTTTGCTTACTGTGTACCACCCATTTGAGCACCTACTTTGGGGAGAAGGGGGTTCTTGTTTAAAAGTGAAAATGGTTTTAAGTTGCGGTTGCGGTGAGCCAGAAAACCTACATTGCAGGCAATTGCAGGAAAATGAGGCCGTAGTTGCGGTGGTGATGTGATTGCAGAGCAATTTAAAACCATGAAACTGAAGGCTCATGGCTCTCAGAATTGATGGGAATTTGGGGATTTCATTGAATGTAGCCTGTGCATCTTAAAGGGAACCACAATGAACTTATCATATATTAGCTGTGTACTGTTTTCATTTTTTTCAGCATTACTGATAAAAAAAGAGACGAGGATGATAATCCAGATAATCATCTTGAGGCCTCAGATCGAACAAACCAGGTATAATCAATCACTACTTTGTTTCATCAATATATTACCTTCTCCTTTTCTAATTTGGGAATTTGAAGGTGCTATTCTTTTAAATGAATTGTACGCATTTATGATGCTTTTATTTGGGGGGTGGGGGGTTGCAGTCGGTATCACAAAGAAAAGGACAGCCAGAAATTTTAATAAACATATACATTTTCATATTTATGTAAGGGATGGATGAACAGAGAATTGATTTTATGGAAAGCATATATGTTTGACATAATTAATATTGTATTAATAATGGTCTAATTTAATATAATTTTATCTTTCTCTGTAGTCCATAGGCACTATAAGTTACTAGTATTAGACAATTATTTAGAAGAAATATTTTCAAACCTATGTATGGTTTTGATATGGTTCCAGGATACAGGATACCTCACGGAATGCGGTAAACCTAGGAAAAAACAAACCCCTACAAATGATCTTCAACATAGTTTGAAGCAAGAGGTACAACACCGTAACTGTTTATAACAATTCTTTAGTTGCATAATTTTCTTTTAATCTTGCTTTAGATTTTTCTTGTGGTTCAACATACTTCTACCTAATAGCTATGTCTATTTTTTATGTTTAAATTGTCTTGTGGCAGATTCTACTATTAGAGAAAAGACTACAAGACCAATTTGAGGTCAGATGCACGTTAGAAAAGGCACTTGGATACAGACCTACATCTCTTGTTAATTCGAATGAAACGATACTGCCCAAGGTAGGAACATCTTCAATAAATTCTTAGCCAATAACTGTGCTTTTGCTTCTGATGTCATAATTTTCATACAATTTATTAACATGTGTGTGTGACACAGAGAGTTAATGGACTGATTTATATGTTCTTTCTTAACCATTAAAAGAACATAGATGTTGACATACAGTTCTGCTTCATGTATACTACTAGACTGATGGTGAAAATGTTTGAGGCTAAATCATGCCACGTATGTGTTTCCAGTCAGAAGATTATTTTGCAGCCCATAAATGATTATATATGTTTAGTAATTATAGGTCTGCTATGAATTTCTTGTCATGTATCATGTATGGCTTTCTGTTTGTGTTGACTTTTATTTTTGGTTTTTTGACTCCAGCCAACGTCCAAATTAATTAAAGAAATTGCGGTGTTAGAGTTAGAAGTTGTGTATTTGGAACAATATCTTCTCTCCTTGTATCGTAAAGCATTTGATCAACAATTACCCTCTGTAGCTCCATTCACCAAGGAGGAAAAAGTCAAGTCTCCTCCATCAACACCTAGAGCAAGATTCGTTGAAGTATCTAAGCCTGAGGTGTTAACCAAAAGAGGAAGCTCTGGAGTACAATCAATTGATCATGAGCTTGATGCTCTACAGAAGGAATATAATGGATATGAACATGAGACTCTAAGGAAAGAATACAATGTACATCAACCAGAAGGAAAGCATTTAGACTCAGGTGTGTATCGTTGCCACTCCTCGTTATCCCAGTGTACAGCATTTACAACAAGAGTATCTGCTCCAGCCGCAGAAGTATTAACTGAATCTCTGCGTGCTTGCCATTCCCAACCATTGTCCATGATGGAGGTAAATCATGTTTCATGGAAATTTTCTTTTACCTGTTTTGTATTTAGTATGGCTCCTAGCACATTGAGTTGCTGAATCATACTGATAGAAATTGTCTTGGTTACTCAAAACAGTCAAACTTGTGTTTATCCTTTTGGAAGAATACACAACAGTATTCATTTTATTGTGAAGTTCTGTTATGTACATTTCTCTTTGTAAACATATCAGTGCTAATTCCAGAGAATAATCGTTTTGGATGCCTTCTTTGGATTTTTACTCAGTTTAATCTATGCAGTATGCCCAAAATGTTGATGCTTCATCAAGAATAATCAGCCTGGCAGAACATCTTGGTACCCGAATATCTGATCATATTCCAGATACACCAAATAGGCTTTCTGAGGATATGGTCAAATGTATATTGGCTATATATTGCAAACTCGCAGATCCATCTACAACAAATCCAGGCCTTTCATCTCCCAGTTCATCCTTGTCTTCAACTAGTGCCTTTTCTATTGGAGACCAAGGAGACATGTGGAGTCCAGGTTTGAGGAATAATTCCTCATTCGATGTACGGTTAGACAATCCTTTCCATGTGGAAGGACTCAAGGAGTTTAGTGGGCCATACAGCACCATGGTTGAGGTATCATGGATTTACAGAGAAAATCAGCAATTGGGTGATACTGAGCAGTTGCTCAAGAATTTCAGGTGAGTTTATTAATATCTAATTGAGATCGTGAAGCTTTCATGTGAGAAGTTCATAGTTAAGTTGGATTGTTCAGTCTCTTGAAGTTATAATGGCCATAGACTTCTATGTTGTTTCAGGTCACTTATTTGTCAATTAGAAGAAGTAGATCCTGGGAAGTTGAAACACGAGGAGAAGTTAGCTTTCTGGATCAACATACACAATGCTTTGGTGATGCATGTAATTATTATCACTCTCAAAACAATGTTTCCCTTTATTAGTTTTCCAATTCTCTCACTTCATTGAGGTTATAATATGTTTTTTGGTTTCTAATAGGCATTTTTGGCTTATGGAATTCCACAAAACAATGTGAAAAGGGTATTCCTTCTGTTAAAGGTAAAATCTAAGAGTAATAGCTTTAATAGTCAATTAGGATGAAAGTCATGAAACTATAGTTAAGCCTATCTTCTTTTGCTGAATTGCTCAATGTGATGCCCTATGCAGGCTGCATATAACATTGGGGGTCATACAATCAGTGCAGACACAATACAGAACACTATACTCGGGTGCCGGTTGCCTCGCCCTGGACAGGTGGTTCATGCAACCCCAACCTTTCCCTATAGAAAAAGAAAAAGAAAAAGAAAATGGTCATTCCATTTATAATATCCTTGAAATATCTCCTCAATGTGCAAAGTATTTATTTTGTAAATCCTATCGAGTGACTTATATGGAAGCTTCTTCTTACTTATATCCTCTTGTAGTGGTTCCGCTTGTTCTTTTCTCCAAGGACAAAATTCAAAGCTGGAGATGGACGACAAGCATACCCAATCGAGCGTCTTGAGCCTCTTCTACACTTTGCACTCTGTTCAGGAAACCATTCTGATCCAGCGGTACTTATTCTAACCTTCTCTGTGTGTTTGTATGTGATTTTTCATTAGACTTGTAAAGTGTAACACCTCCATTTTTCAATGCTTAACATTCTTTTTGGGCAATTACTTACTGTGCTGGCAAATTAAATTGACAAATCATGGCACTTATAATTTCAACATGGAATAATTTCATTTAGACTTGTCTAGTTATGTACATAACATTGTTTGGACTTCAAGTAATTAAATCCCTTATAATGGTGGTTCTCATGCCTGCATTTGACTCTATACTACTATCAAGTCTAGAAGAATTAAATCACTTAGTTAATGTGGATTTTACTGTACAAGAGTTGACTACATCATAAAAAGGTCTAGTGCTAGCTTGTTCAAGGAATTTGCTAAAAACAAAAACAAGTTCACAGGAAACTGAACGTGAATTTATATGGACAAACATTACATAACCATTTTTTACATGCTTAACTCTAGTGACTTGCTTATCTTTTTTATAAACTATGACAGGTACGCATATATACACCCAAGAGAGTACTTCAAGAACTAGAAGTTGCAAAGGAAGAGTACATTCGAGCTACCTTTGGGGTACGCAAGGACCAGAAAATACATTTTCCCAAGCTTGTAGAGTCTTTCGTCAAGGACTCGGGTTTGTGCCCTGCTGGTACCATGGAGATGATCCAAAAGTCTCTACCTGAATCTCTAAGAAAGAGTGTAAAGAAATGTGACCTTGCAAAATCCAAGAAGAGCATAGAATGGATTCCACACAACTTTACTTTTCGATATCTCATACCTAAGGAGCTGGTAAAATAATTGCTTGGTAGCCTTTTTTTCTTACTAGGGGAGACAATCTACATCAAGTTTTAAACAATAGTTCACAACTTCAATTGTAATTGCATTAGTAGTATTTGTCTGCAATTTTCCAATCGAGACAAAACTGCAACTACAATTGCTACTGCAGTTTAAAACCTTGATCTGCGTTGTTTGCTCTATTATGTATTATTCTTTTGTACAAAGTTGACAGGGTAGCAGCAACAGAAAAATCTAATATTGCAATGTGTAGCATTTTGAGTTTGTATTGTGTTACAATTTCATTGTAATATCTGTAATTGATGTACTCTATTCATAGAGTTGAGATTCTGATATTAGCAGTGTAAATGATTTGATGCTATAATCAGTTGCATGTGATTTTTTTTGGGTGTAATTTATAACTAGCCTGTTATTATGCTTTGGTGTAACACGTTTGCATACATACATAAGTAGAAAACTAGCTATAGAGCACACGAATACGAAAGGAGGTGCATGGAGATCGCTACAATTAATATTAATAATAATCACATGACTCGACTGAGGTGTCCAATCATAAATGGACACTGGTTACTTGTTGTCATGTGACCAGTTTTTCACCCAACTTTCAATCTCAACTGAAATACTATCTTATTGTGGAAAAACAATAGTTTATTTTATTAATCTTTTAGAAAGATTTAAAAAAGGAAAAATGTCGTGTTCATGTATAGTACATGTTTGTTAATCTTTACACCAAATCATACTTCATCATAATTTCTGATTGTTTAACAGTTACCAATTCAATTCTAAAAAACAAGTTATAATAATTTCTGTAAAATTAAGCTAAGCCAAAGGTAACGTTATTAGATATTTATGGATCAACTTTAAAAAATTGAGAAATTTCACCATATAAATGAGCAGAAGAGGCAGAGAAAACTGAGATCAAGTGAACAGTGAACACTCACAGTGACACACAAACGCAATATACATATAATGGCGATTAGATATTTTGGATTTGCTTGAAACAAAAAAGTTCCGTGTTCAATGGGGTGATCCACATTGTGCCCCGCATGTGCACGTCAACTCCAGACATAATTCATCGATGCCATAAAGTTACTGACACGCGGTTGACGAAAACCCCACAATGCCTTAAACACCTCTCCACCCAACTAAAACAAAACTTTTTAAGACATTTTTTGGCAATTAAGGAAAATAACAACCTTCCACAAAGATTACGGATCCTGAGATTAATTTAACTGACTTTGGCCCACCTAATCAGTATTAAATTGTTACAAGATTAAGATACGAGTGAGTGTGTGTGTGAGTGATAGAAAACAAGATCTGCTAGCCAAAATTAAAATAACATATTAGCAAACTTGAAAGTTGCATGAAGGATCCAAATCATCAACACGCCCATCTTAACTAAGAACTATTGTTTTAAATTGCAATCTACAATCGTAACTGTGGCCGCATCCTAAAAGTTTAAAAGGTTATTTTGACTCGTAACGCACTGTAACTACAATTACGGTTACATCAGCTACAATTTCTTGTAACTTTAAGGATTGTAATTTAAAACCATGCTAAGGACTAATTAAGCATCAAATTAAACTCATGCAATGTGATGTGCCATGGCAGGAGATTCTACTTATATGGCCAATTCATAAGTAATCCATATACATCATCACATAATAATGAACTAAAGATACATACATTTTTCTGAATAGAACTTTCAAAAGCTATTAAAGCTAAACATGATAAGCTTAAGGTCTATTTAAATATAATAAGTATTTTTGAAAGATTTCCTCACGAAAATGTAGAGCTGTTTTTAAAAGATTTTCTCTTGAAAATGTAAAACTTTTTTAATAAATTTTGAAAAACTCTTAAAAGTATTTATGTTTTTATATCCGAATAATTTTAACGGTATGATGTCATATAAGTTAAAAGTACTTTTAACAATTTTTCTACTGTTAAAAGTACTTAAGATGGTAAGTGATAAGTGTTTAGTATGGCGTTTCTCCAACGTAGTTCCCAGGAGGATTATAGAAGCAAATGGTCAAGCTAGCCTGTTCCTTCACACACGTCGCTTGAGCGCACCCGAGCTCAAGCGACTTTCTCCACACGACCTGCGTGTAGACGCCGCACCGGTGGTTGGGGACGCAGGAGTTGTCGGCGTGGTTGTAGAACTGCTTCTGCTTCACCCACTCCTCAACCGCCATGCGCGGCGTCACCGCCGTGCCCCGTGCCAAGAGCTGGTTCGCGCCGTACTTGCCGGCGGTCAGGTTCGCGAACTGGCACCCCAGCTTGTCCCGTTGGTACCGCGACAGCTTGCTCGTCACGTTCGCCAGCTGCACGCTCCACCGCAGCGGTTCCACCCCCACCGCCGCCCTCGCCTGGTTGTGCGCCTCCAAGAACTCTCTCGCCGCCGGGGAGAGAGCAGGTGCCGGGGGCGGAGCTTCCGGCTCGGATGACCCCTGGAACGTGGCCACTGCTGCCAGCAAAAACAATGCACCATGAACCATTTTCATTTTGATGTGGCCACTTGTGTTTGTTGTGTTGTCTGTGCAACTCTAATGTGTCTACTGACTCTACGTATATATACTACCAGCAATTCTTCCTTGTCCTATGCCTTTTATCACTGGGTTGGTTTTTATTTTGTTTATGAAATTTGAGACGAATTGTTTTTGTCTTCGAAATAAAAAAAAAAAAAATAATCCTCAAATTTCTTTAGTCTTTGGAGTTTATTGATAGAGGCTGTAACAGAAAAAACTTGTATTACAATAATAACAGCTCCAGAGATTTTTTGAAATTACACAAATATTTTATGTTTTTTTATTATTACTTTCACCTTTCTTGTAAGGAGTTAGTATAAAGTTTGATGGAAAGTCACTGGAATAGTTTTAGACTTAGTAGCGATTAGTGTAGGAGAAAAAAAAAAGTAGAGTTATGAATAGTTTGATAAAGTTCATGAAATATTGTTGTAATTTGTTCTAAATAAATTTTTTGGAGTGTTAAACTTAATTTGAACAATTGAAAAACTATAAAAACTTGGTTTAAAAATTAAAATTAGGAAATGAAAATCACCCATAAGATTTCTTAAACAAAGAACCATCCATAAAGCAAAATATGACGTAATGTTTTTTATATTGTTGACATTTTTCAACATTGTTATACCTATGGGACCTCCTCTCCTTTTTTTTTGTCAGAAAAAAAATGTCCCGCAGGAGAAATTATATAGAGAAGGTGACAAGTAGCTTAAGTGAACTTACTTCTGATGTCCAAGTGTTGTGTTTGAGTAATTCTGGGTTATGTTGCCAATGCGATAGATGAATTTTATGCGTTCGAGTTAGGTGAGGAACATTGCATTTAATTTGAAGCATAGAAATGGGGTAAGAACGGTTTCCTGATCAGTGAAAATCGACTTCACCTAAATTCCTAATCAATGTTTCTTTAAGGGTATTTTTTCTTTTATATTTATTTAATCTCTTTTTCTTTTTTTACTCACTCTTCAATTTTATTTATTTATTATCATCCATTTAAACAACAGGCTTATTTTTCCCTCTATACTTCTTACCAAACCCACCCTCAACGTTGAAACATTATATAAGATTGAAGAGCATGATGCATTGCTATTACACTATTACTATTACAGTGGGGTGGGAATATGATACTATTAACAAATTAGGTTTTGTTTGAAAGAGGGATTTTAGAGGGGAAGGGTGGAAAGACAAAGGTTTAGGTGGTGACATCTTCTTATTTGAGAGTTTTAATTTTTGAGGAAAAGGATTTAAGGATTTTTAAAACTCTGCTGAAATCCTCCAAATCATTAAAATTGTTATTCCCCCAATTTAGAGGTTTTTAGAAATAAAAGTAATAAAATTACTATCCTACTCCAGCTACAAATTCAAAATTAAGTTTTATTTGTAAAATATATTGTGTATTAATTTTTGAAGTAAAGACAAAATTGTAAAAGTATCTTATTAATTCTTTATTTCTCTCTCTTAATATATTTTTAACTTTCAAACAAATAGGAAAAAACTTTTCACATTTTCTTCTCTTTTCTTCCCCTCTCTTCTCCACGAATCTCTTTCCTTTTCTTCCTTCCTAATTTTCAAACAAAACCTTAGTAGCTGAAAAGGCAGCGCATGGGTTTGCGATTAAGAAACCTAAATGTTCACTGAATAAAAAATATAAATTTTTATTTCTTACAAAACATGCATATGAATAAATGTTTATTTCATTTAACATAATTTAATGAAGTTCACTAATCTTTTTAATAAGTGTGAATATATCTTTTTTTTCTTATAATCAAGTCCCGAGAAAGTAATTATAGTAAGAGTACCCCTTCCATACTCAAATATTAGTATTGTCTTTATTTTTATTTATAAGATTCAATTATTTAATTTATTGATTAAAAAATGATTAATTTAGTTGATTGTAAAAAAATATATGCTAAATTTATACTTACTTTTTCCTTAATTATAAGATATAGTTGATTAGTTTATGCTTATTAAGAAAGTTAATTTATTTATTAGCTTAAGTTTGTCTATAATTATAATATGAGAAAATAAGTTATGCACTGTTAGTGAAAAATATTTTTAAATCATCACTCAATTACAACCTACCATTTATAGTAAATTTGTTGACTTTTATAAAAAAAATTACTTTAAAATCATATAAACAATGTTTTATGATTGGATGATATTGCAAAAGTATTCTATATTGTCATTGCATTAAATTTGTTTATAATTATAATATAAGAAAATATGTATGTCGAAGTGTGGCTCAAAAAAGATAGAGAGAGAGAAATATACTTGTGGATGGTGTGATACAATTGTAAATTGTGTATAATTACGAATTGCGTCATACCATCCACAATTGTATTATGATTTGTGTATCATTACTCTTAATCTGTAATACATTTGTGGATGGTGTGATACAATGGTGGATTTGGTGTGACTTTGGTCATGGAGTGCATCAATGGTGTTGGGTGGAGGTCAGGTGTAGTGATCATGGAAGTTTGAGGGATAAGTATTGCTTTACTTGCTTCGGAGAAGAAGGATAAAAAAAAGGTATTAGAAAAATATGGGGTACACCAAGCAAAAAATAGAGTGCTTTAAATAATTGCCCCCATTTATGCATGTGTGTTTTAGTAATGATATTTCTCTGACTCAAGTTTTTGTTGATTTTTCATCAAGGCAGTTGTTATTAATACACCTTATTTTGCAGCCCAGATTATTATTATTGTTATAATTTTATCCCTTATCCTTTCCTCCTCCACCCCTCCCGGAACCCATTCTCTTCCTCTTCATCATGCACCTTTCTACTATACTAGAGACCAACCAAAGAGACCAAAAGTTCCTCCCTTTCTCTCCATTTTCTGCTATTGTCGTGCTATAAAGTAGAAGTATGTTTTGTGACATCTATGCAAACTGGAAAAACATTTCTATTTTGAATAGATGTCACAAGAAATGAATTTCTATTTTACATATGGATCAAAAGCAAAACGGAAACACATTCTCATTTTGCATAAGGACAAAATGCATGCTTCTAGTCTAGATGCAAAACAAAAATGTAATTTTGTTTGCATTAGGTTTATTTTTTAAAAAAATTATAAATAATTTTAATTATTTGTTTAAAATTGTGATATTATAAGTTGTAATATTATTATCATTAAATCAGTTTTAATTAAAAAACAAAAAATTAATTTTAATATTTGTATTATAAAGTGGTAAAAAATAAGATATGTACTGTAAATATTGAAAACGCACACCTTAATACAAAACAGAAACGTGTGTTTCTTTTGCATTGGTGATCAACAAAAACACATTTCCAAGAGGAGTATTTTCGTAAAAATAATTAAACAAAAGGAGGGGTGCACTTAGGTAAAAAGGTTCTGTAAATAATAATGAACTTTTACTAAACAAGACCTGTCCATTTAATAATGGCTACAACTGATTTTAATGGGCCATTTCTTGTTTCTTGAAGCAAAAAGGAGGTCAACGGCTCACCTACAAAACCAGTCTTCTTCTTAGTTCTTTGAGTAAATAATTTAATTTGATATATAAATTTTTAAAAGATTTAATTTGATCTTCAAATTCTTAAAAATGAATAAATTTGATCCTTGAATTTTTAAAAGATTCAATTTAATCCTCAAATTTTTAAAAATGAAATTAATTTGATCCCAAATTATTTTAAATGGTTTAATTTGATCATCAAATTCTTAAAAATTTGGGGACCAAACTAATTCATTTTTAAGAATTTGAGAACCAAATTAATTCATGTTCAAATTGAATAATTTTAAATAATTTGAGGATCAAACTAACACTTAAGCCTAAAATTAATATATTATACTTTTTCCTTTTTAATAAAGATACCATTATCTTTATCATATTTATAACATTAATTAGGAATTTATTAATTAGTGATATTATGAATATATAATATTTCCTGTTTTTTTTATTTAGATTTTAAAAAATTATATTTCTGCTTATATATAAGAAAGATTATGATTGGATGAAAATTTGAGATTTTTTTTTAATTCTCAATCTTCGGTATTCTTATGAATCAACAATTAGTTGAAACTCTTATATTATCATTATGTACACTACATCAAATTAGTATCATAGTCAAGTTCAACTTGGTGATCATATCATATTGATATTCACCGATTTATATATTAAATTTGATTCATTTTAATATTAGGTGATCAAAACATGAAATGTGGTAGGGTTGTATTTGTATTCCTCTTCATCGACATGGTGATAATCTAAATCTGATGTGTGATGAGAGACTCCACCCCGGGATCACACTTTAATTTGTGGTTCGAGTAGGGTTTGAGGGGTAAAAAATCACGATGGAGAGGCCGAAACATGTGATTAAGTTAATTTGTGCATGGTTCCGGCTAAAGAGGATCCCTGAGTTTGAAAGCCTTCTGAGTCCCAAAAGTACAAAAACACCACTGGTTATTAACTAAGACCTGAAGTTCATTCCATAGTGTGTCACAAAAGCTCTTGTGCTAATTAACTAGAATACTGTACTTTGCTAAAAAAAACAACAACTAGAATACTGTATTTTCTCTATAAAAAAAAGCTAGAATACTGTATTGAAGATGATTAATTAATTAATAGACATAAGTTAATGCTTCAACACTAAGGTGATGGATAAAATATAGATTTAGATACTAGTCATACTACTTTTTAATTTCGTCAAATTCAAGAGCTAATGTGACATTAAGAAGCTAAATTCTTCAAAATTCAGAGACTAGATTACAGCCCTTCACATCTGATTATAATTTCTTTAAAATGCATGGTTCCTATACGTGTGAACTATAGCAACATTCACATAAACTACAAACAAAACACTTAACATACCATGTAAAATATTTCATTAAAATTAATAAAAATAGGTTAATGATTAGACTAACCAAATGGACAAAATATAATTAAATTAAAAAATCGTAATTACTTTATTTCGTTCAATTCAAAACTAAAGCTACAACGACCGTAAACTCTGCAGGAACCAAAAGGGGATTTACTCCCTCAACTGAAATGATGATAATCATCAATTTGCATTACACTTCTTTGTCATCTACTATCTGTTCACAATCAAGGATTCGGTCTTTATGTTTTTCTATGCAATTATTATTTGGTAATTAGGGCAAGGTGTGCCTAAAGGCACAGGACACAGACAGTGATTATCAAGTTATTATGTGAAAGTTAACTAATGAGTTGTGTTATTGTTTCCTACTTTGCTACCTGCTATTTCAAAATCACACTATATATCCGAGTGTGACTTTTGATCAAAAGTAACAACTTGATTAACAAGATCATCGCACCGTCTTGACTCTTGAGTATATATATATTTTCACTAGATTGTTACGTCTACGACCAGTAACATCTAAATTAAATTTATTTTATCGTACTTACTACTGTTTTTGAGAATAATTGATAGACTTTTTTTTTTTTAATTTTATGTTGGACTACTCAATGAAAGGCAATACTGTTATTCATCTTAGATTATGTTTTACTCTTTTTGACTATATGGAGATTCCAAGTGCTATCACAATCGTAACTAATGATTTAAGTTAATCAAGTTCTCTTTCTTTGACTATGGGCTGATCCATTGCGAGGAAAGTTCCACAATTGTTGTCTATTCTCAGGAATATATAATTTCTCTTGCAAATACATATAATAACAACAGATATCATTATTTAATTTTCTGAGTAATATATTTATTTACTTTATTATATTTTCATTCATCAATGTGCAGTGAATATAGTTGTTGTATTTGTTTGTGTCTTGTAGGATTGGAAAAGTACTAGTGATAATACCACAATAACAACAACAAAAAAGTTCCTTAATAGTGTACGTTTCATGTCACTTTTCAACGTACGGTACTTAATTATATAAGGAAAACTACCAACAAAAAGGAATAATTAAAAATGATAATCAGTTCAACAAATACTTTGAAAACGATTGAATCTATATATTGAAAATTTTCAAAATAAAAACATTTTAGTATTATTCTACAGGATCATTATGGGTGGTACAACTCTTTTTCAATATTTAATATGTAACTTTATACTAGGACTAGTCTAAAATTGAGAGAAAAGGTTAAACATGATTTGTTAATAATTAGAAATTTTATTAAAATATTAGATGCGATCATTATAGGATTATTAGGTAGGATCATTATACTAAAATTAGATAGACTAGTATAATCTAATATGAGAGAAATTCAACTCAAATTAGATAGGTTCATTATGAGCCTTTTTTTGAGAAAAGAAAATTGAATTTTACATTGAACGAATTTTCTTTGGAATAAAATTATTCCTATATCACGATATATATGAAATTATTTATAAACTACTACTGATGATGTTAGATTATACTAGTCTAATACAAAAAAAAGGTATACTAGTCTTTTTTTTTTTTTTTACTGATTATACTAGTCTTTTGTTACCAAGTTGTTTAGTGGTTATGATAATTCACCTCATATTTTATTTTTAAGTTTCTATTTAAAATTTAAAAGGTTTATATGATTTACGGAAAAATTATAATTATTAATAAATCATGTTTAAGTTCATAGGAAGTAATTTTTATAAAGTTTTGTAGCATTTTCTACCATTGAATTAGGTAACTCTCTTCGAAACTTCACTACCGAAAAAAACAAAAGTTAATTGACCCGAAATAGATGCGAAGAAGTGGAGTGAGTGAGTGACTAGTAAGGACCACAAAAGAAAGAGAAATTGCCTCTCCCACTTGTTGGTGATCAAGTGGACAACAACTCAACAACTATTGTCACGTACTCACGTATAACAAGGCCTTGTTTATTGACATGTTGTTGTTTGTCAAATTAAATTAAATTTAGACTTTTAAGTAAAATTTATTTCATAAATAAATTTAAAAATATTAAAAAGAAAGATTTAAGTGATTAATCAATTTTTTTAAAAAGAGAATAGTAATTAAAAAAGGACTGATCAGTATTTTATACCTATGTTATGTGAAAAAAAATATCATACGTGTTTTTTTCCTACTCCAATCTTAAAATTTTTAAAGACAGTTTGTTTTATATATTTATAAAATTAGTTTTAAAATTGACATTAAAAATTATAAATTGTTAAAATAATTAATAACTTATTTTTAAAAAATTAAGTAGAAAGATTCAATTTTATTATTCACATGATATGAAGAAAAAATAATGATACAATTCCTTATAAATTCAAAATTAAAATTAAAATTGAAAGAATAATAATAATGATGTATTTTGCTCCTCCTTCATTGATCAATATTTGTTGGGCAGTGCGATGCCAAAGCTTGACATTTTTGCAGCAAATTGATATTGATTTCGTTTTTAACGGAGCTTGCACTTTATTATCCTAACGCAAAATATAGAACTAAATGTAATTTCCTTTTCACCATCCTTTCACGTTGAGCAAACGCACTTTTGAAGGGTTCAAAAAGTTAAACCAAATTGGACCAATCTAGCACTAAATTGATATATGCAAATCTTTTTTATCTAGCTAGATATCAGCATTGGATTCCTCCAGCTGGCTTTCCTTCATAATGAACGTTAAAACCCAACAATGAGTTATACACATACATTCATATCATGTTTCCTTTCTTTGCTGAAAGGTCCAATCTTATATTATCGTGCTGAATTTGAAATAATTAGTTCGTTGACAGAGAGAATGACATACGATAGTGTGTGCCCATTTGATAATGTTATTCTGATTAATTCAAATATTCTATACTCATTTTCACTTATTGTTGGCTTCCTTTCGTTAACGTCAATTATCATATCGCTTTTTCTCTGATTATGCATTTTTTTTTATATCAAATACGTGTTTCATTTGGCTTTTTAAATATATATGTAACGTACGTTCACATCCATCATCACACATTCAAATTTGGAAATTTGACCTTAGATGTTCATAATAGTATTTTTATTTTTCTTTGTTGATATCGCATCATATATTAAAATCTATATATGAGCTTTCCTGCATGAAACTTAAAAAAAACTTCATATTCAGAATTGATTATAAAATTCTATCAGCTAAATATTGTAATTTGTAATGCCCGAACGGAATGTGAAAAAGAACATTAAATGTGCTCATAACTATAATTTATTATCTTTGAGAAAACTTGATAAATTTGATTGGTCCTGTGATCACTCACCATGCAAGCACCAGTTCACCTTCCAGGGCATTCATTACGCATGCAACAAATAAACGCGGTATACTAAATAGAAAGCTAACGTAGTTTTTTTAACTTTAGTTTTTATTTTCTTCATTTAATAAAAATTAATAAACCTAAAGACTACCAACTGGCATGAGCATATTCTAAGTTAACTAATGAATTTGAGTTCGAGTCTTAGATATATAACAAAAAGTTAAATATTCAAAGATTTTTTTTATCATACATAATAGTTTTATTTATCTAGAATAGATTATTTCTATTAGATGGTACATGTAATCTAATTTTTTTTTTTTTAAGAAATCTAAGGAAAACATAAGCATTCAAAGAGAAAATTTTGTTGTACACAAGCCATTTAAAAAAAATTGAGCTTGTTGATTTTCACTACTCTACCATGCGCGGCACGCTAACAACTACTTCCAAAAACTAAATGGCCGAAAGCAAAACGGCAGGCACAAAACAGCTTCTAATTAAACAGGTCAAAATGTACAGTACATACTGAGTCGTCACGTATGTTAATGTCATTGTCATGTCTTCAACACGCTAAAACAAGTACCTACAAACTCGTGCTATGTGCAACACCTTCAAAGATGCATGGACATCATTTCCATTGTTTGTGCAATTCCTTGTCTTAGCAGTGCCATTACATATATAACATGGCAAAAATGAAAAATGAATTCGTGGCAATTCTACCTTCTAATTACTTATAACCTAACCAAATTACGGGTTCATAGTATTGACACTTCAGTAACCATGCATATACTTAAACGCAACATTAATTCATTAACTTCATATTCATATTTTTATCATATTATTATTGTTGTTACGTACCCCGATACTGCATATATACGCTTGTTACAGCTGTACTTAAAATTTCATCACGGACAGCGACTCGATCTTAAGGCAACATTACACACTGACTCGTTTTGTTGCGTTTAATAACAAGCCGTGTAAGCCAAATTGTGCGCGTTACCTCCTCCTATCACTCTCTCTCATTTTCGTCCTTTAATAAGTTTAATTTACCCTACTTTTTCTTTTCTTATACCCCTATTTTAGATATTTTTTGACCAAATTAAAAATTAAAGATTAATTTTTTGAAGTATTCAAATATATTTAAGGAATTTTCTTTTCTCAACAAAAGTTTTTTTAAATACAAATTTAAAGATTTTAATATTATAATCATATACTTAAACAACAAAATTATTTGTTAGTCATGTTAGACTATACAGTGTACTACTATGAATAGGTTTCTTGATGAACTCATCCTTAATCTTTTGGTCTCTATATCCCGTCCATGTCACATTCTCAACTAGATTATTATTTGAAGCTAGCCAGCAGATCACTTTTACTTTTTGTCACCGATTACAGTACTCGATCACTATAGTAGTGTCACTCAACTCGCTCATGCATGTTGAAAGAAACGTCCAAAACAAGGAAAGAGCGTCTTCTCTGCAGATTTCCTTGTCACCGGCATTTGTACCCTTGACAAATGTGCAAGGATAAGTTCTTGTTCATCAACCTAGCTATTCTATGTAGATGAATAGGTTTCTGTTTCTGTGATTATCACTTAGGTGTAACCGACTCAAATATAACCCCTTTCCTTTCGTCTTCATCATTTTAAAAAAAAATATTAATTTGGTCTCATTCTTGGTTTCTGTTGTTGATGCTGTTTCCTGCTACATTTGACGTGTGAGGTTTATCTATTTTTACATTGTACCGAGCCAGGTGGGGACAACTTAATTAAGCAGCCTCCCGATAAACATTGAGATCCCATTCTTAATTCGGAAAAATTTAGTGTCCCGCCCCAAAATGGGATGATATGAGTGGTAGAGGTAAAAAGAAAAAAAGACAAAGATTAAGAGAAAGTGTAAACTTGACAATTATAATATGATAAAAAAAAGAAAGAGAAATAAAAAAGAAAATAAAGTAAAAAATGAAATAAATATGAAAGTGGGTAAATATTTATAAGGTCTCATTAGCCTGCCGTGTTCTTGAAACATTGGTTAAGTTAATAAAAAAATTATTGTGAAAATCATGAAATAACAATAAATTATTGGAACATTGAATAAATAATTCTTTTGATTAATTCTGTCGTGGAAGGCTAGTGGTTGTATACTTATACTCGATAGAATATAGGAGTATTAAATGTGTCGATCCATTAATATTGAATTGTTTTAATTAATTTAGCTTATGATATCGAGTTTTAGTTTTACGTATGTAAATGTTAAACACAGAGAGTTTGCATCTTATAGTGTTTCTCTAAAACTCATGCAAGATTGTTTCTGGAGGATGCTATGAAACGCTTGACCGCACGCAGATGAGTTTTTTGTGATCACTTTATTTTTACGCTCAAATTATTAACTAGATATCTAACCACAAACACTTGTGCGATCGAGAGCTTTTCAGTGGCGCTTCTCTTGCGACCCTAAGCAGGTACCTTGGTCTCCCCCCAAAGACCATTAAATATATATATAAAAAAATTAAAATTAAAATTAATAAATATTAATAAAGAAAATATAAAAAAAAATAATTTTTGAGTTGATGGTTTCCATGGAGAGAAGGGGGAGAGACCAAGAGAGTTCAAAGTGCAAAATAGAGATAGAGTAATTAGAATGCGATAAGCAAAGTTTAACCATCGTAAAAATGTTTATGTGAAATATTAGACGATTTTAAATAATATTATTACAATGTAATATAGTTAAGTTAAACTATTCACTTGATATTTGATATTACAAGTATAAGATAATTTCTCTATATGATATATCCATATTACCAGAAAATTTGAATTTTAAAGATTCTATATATATATATATATATATTTGAAATTGATTTCTTGTATTTATTTAATTGAAATTTAAAAACATAAAAATACATATCATATGCATGCTAGAAGAGTACTGAATTCACCACTTCATGAGAGAAAAGCATTAAAAAATATTTAAGTAAATATAAAATATTTAATTTATTATTCATACTATTATTTTAAAATTTGTATTGAATATTATAAAATTAATTATTATTTATATTATACTTATTAATTATTAATTTTAATATTAACAATTTGTATTTATATTATCAACTTATATTATTAATATTTCAAATTTTATATTTCCTGTACATAATATATTGTCAGCTATACATAAAATATAACAAAAATAGACATAATATATTGAAAATTAATAATTATTAATTAATTAGACTTATTTATTTTATTTTTATTTCAATTTTTAATATTTAATATACTATTTAATTATTTCTTTATAATACATAAAGAATAATATTGTTTTATAATTATTTTATATTATATAATAATAATATAAAATAATTGCTGAGCAATTATTCTAATTATATTTATATTAAACACTAAAATATCAGCTTCTAATTCTTTTGAAATTAGAGACTGAAAAGCAGTATCTAAAATGAGTTAATAGCAACTGAAAAATTAGTCTCTAGTTATATTTCAATTAGAAACTAAAACTTTTGGTCTTAGCGGCTGAAAATTCTGTCTCTAATTAAAACTCAAAATTTTGATGCCCGTAGTGACCAATTTATATTTGTCTCTCTACAACAGTCTCTAAATCAATATCTATAGTGACTCAATATTTTTGGTCTCTAGATCGGTCAATATTTAATGGATTTCTTGTAGTGTATACTTTGTGATTTATTTTATTATCTAATTAAGATTAAAGGTTGAATGCAAATATATATATATATATATAAATATTAGTATTTACCTTTGTATCATATGATAAAACACATCATATCATATTAAATTAATATTTATTCTAGATAGCTATAGTCTCTACTAAAATAATAATATAAATTTTAATATTCAATATTTTTCTCACTTAAAAAAATAAACAAAATTCAACATGTTCCAATTAATCACCCGTCTCCTTAGCCGGAAAGCACTAACCTTGACACCATTCTTGTGCACAATAATTAATTTCACGCTTAGCATATTCTGCAATTCCTCTTAAAAGGACAAACAAAAATCAACTACCTTCAAATGACAATATATTGGGCTAGAGTGAACAATTTGCGAAGTTCTTAGCAGCTAGCCAGGAAATGAAAAACGAATTGATTAAAAACACTCTTCAACGTAATATTCTTTTAAGCACATTCTAACATTCTTGACTGAAATTTATTGAAAATTTTATGATTCTCAATTAATATTTAAATATTTTTCAGTCATTTATATAATAAATAATAAAGAACATGTTAAAAAATTGCATTAAAGAGTGTGCTGTGACTTGTGAGCATTCTTCAACGAAATTTGTACAGAAATCTCAATTGGTAGAGGTGTAAGGAACATAAATGCACACAAAGAAAGAGCTTGTTGAAAAGTACAAGTAGAAAAGTAAAAAAAAAATGGAAGAAGAATAATTACTACTCCTACAGAAGTTGGTATAATAAGAGTTACTGAATTAAGTTTTCTCACGTAAGATTTCGTAAAGTTCTTTAGCAACACCGCTCTTAATTAATCAAACGCGTATACTTCAATTCAATTGTTGTTCTAAACTTTTAATGAAACAGCTCTACAATGTTCAAAAATTAATATATATTTTTCCTCTTTTTAATTTTTAATATATACAACCATACAAAAAATTACCAGCGAACACATTTTTATCTCTTTCCAAAACTACCCTTGTTCCGGTATGGAACTCAACGTAGCCGTGAACTTGCCCATACCCCTACCTCCAATTTTACTCCTTCCTTTCCTCGCCACGTCATTATTACCGACCGTACCTTCCGGCGCAATTTTCCGGCCAGGCTTGGTATTTACATCGCAGGAGGAGAGAAACACAATCTGCTTCCGGCGGGAGCCGCATTTGGCGAGCGCGGAGGTGGCGACGACGGCGAGCTCGGCCATCTCCTGCGGCGGGAGGTGGCGCTTGAGGCGGGTCAACGGGAGGGCGAAGTAGAGTTGACCGGGCCTCAACTCCTCATCCTCGTGAACCGCCGTTACTACGCCGTCGAATCCCATCTCGTCGGAGTCGCATATGAAACACGCCGGATAGAGCTGCAGCAGATACGACACCTTCACCGGGTACGAGAACTCCTCCATCCTCCCGTCGTGAACGACAACCTTCACCGTCGTCGAAACCTTCGTTGTCGTTTCGTACGAGCTGAACACGCAATTCCCCATGTAGATGGAAAGAAGAAATAAAAATAACAACCTCAGTGAGTCAAAATTTGTTCGTGAGAAAGGTAGATATGTGTTACCAACGAAATGCTTAATTGGAGACACGCTATGTTCTTGAATGGATATCAATATATATAAATAGGACTAGGAGGAGTCTTAGGAAAGAGCCAGCCAGATGCGACCATCTTGGATGTCATGTAGGATAACAATTAATTGTTTTCATTTTTATTATTTTTTTTCCAAATGGGAATGAAATTAAAATCTAATATATGTCTTTCATAAATATTAAAATAATATTCAGAATTCATTCTTCTCATTTTTTTTTGTCCAAAATAGAATTCAAACATATGAAATTATATCAGTTATATGTGTAATTGTTATAAAAAAATCATCAATTCAGTTTTATTCGAGTCTATGTTTGAACCAAAAATAACATAAATGAAAAATGCACTCAAAATTTTATTGGAATTGAACATTAATTTTTATATTTATGAGCAAAGAAAAGTATATTTTAACAAATTAAGATTAGGAATTAAAAAAATGTTGTGCGTGCATTGGGAGAGGCTTTACAGGCTGGTGACAGGTTGTGGTGCATGAGTGTGAGAGTGTGGTATTTACGGAGAGAGGGACTGCTAGCGTATTGTGTATGTGTATGTTGTAGCTTTGTTGGGTTGTAGTTTTGTTTATCTTTTTGTTTACTGTGTCGGGTGCTTAATTTGGTTTGGTTCTTCAATTTGCATATAGTGGAGTGGTAATAATCTCGAACGTCCCATAGTCATAGATAGAGTGGGACAATGGGTGCTAAGGTGAGAGATCGAGAGTGTGGGCTCACGGTTCAGGTTTTATCAATTTCCGCACTGTGTTTAATCAACATATATGCAAATGCCAAATACTACACTCGGAATAATTTGTTTGATTGGAGACAGAATATTCTATTCAAAGGGTAGGGCATAAAGTCTTCATACTAAATCACTCAGTATATTAGTACATTTTTATTTTTCAGCGTCTAATTAATTAATGATTACGTGTTTGGGAAAAAATGTCCTTAAATACCCAAGGGAAGGGATATGAAAACCCAGAAAGAGATAGGAACAGAAGAGAGGAATACCAATGGAGTGTTATATAATATTTTAAAATACTGTAACTTTTTATCTAATAATAATAAGTACTTGATGTATAAGAAAAGACGTCATATTAAAGAATATTTTTTATAATTTAATACAACGTATTATTTTTCAATTCGATCTCAGTTATGAATTCATCAATGTATATCTTGCTTCTTCTTTGTTTTCTTGTTTAACAAAATTTAGAGAAGGGGAATTGAACAATACTCAAAGTCTCAAACTCAGTGAGAAATTAAACCTCCAAATTAAATCAAAAGTACTGGCAGAAAAAAAATTATATTTACTTCATTTAAAAGAATGAGTGAAAGTTCAAACTTACATACAATATGTTAGGAAGCTAATTAACTAGACCTAGTCATTTTCCAATCAAAGTGGAAAGATTATAAACATAGTAAAGAGTAATTTTGTGGGTGACGTCCAAACGTTGGAAAACAAAACAAATTAAGACATAGTGAAGTGTACACATGCATGGTAGGGTGGTCCAGTTCTTCCTATAAGGGTTGGACTTTTGTGTCATGTTTCTCCTCTCCCTCTCCCCACCTCGAACACCTTCAATCCCCACGATGAATTTCAAGTCACCAACATCTACAATGTTTTGACTCATTCTGGATTTGTTCCTCCTCTATATTGTTAGATATTTTCGTTTTAATGCTTGGACTAAATTTCAATGTGTTGAAAAAAAATTTGTTGACTTTTGCCCAATTCCCAATGAGTTAATCCCAACCCACTTGCAGTTTAGGACGCTGAAATCTCCAAACCTAATTTTTCTCTATACATATGACATTTATAGATGAAAACTGTGGAATTCAGAATTTCAGAGAGTGAAGAGAATTATCGTTTGAGCACAAAGAAGAGAGAGTTTTTCTGTGAATGTGTCTCCGAGAGGTTGAATGATCAACATTTGTAGAGAGTGTTTCCTCCATTGTTGGTGAGGTTGAATGTCTCCAGCGAAAAACTGTTAAGAGTGATTGTAACCTTTATTGATAATAGTGGATTGTTTCTAGACTAAGTCCCGTGGTTTTTCTTCTTCGTGTTGAAGAAGGTTTTTCCCAAGTAAAGCTATTTTGTTTGTGTTTTTCTACCCTGTTCTTTCTCGTGTTTTGATTATTCATGATTCCGCCATATTCTGTTTTGATTATTTGAGAGTTGAGTTGGTTGTAACTCCTTGTTTGTTGGTAAAGGTGTGTTTCTCCCTACACATCTTGATCACGTAACACTCCTCTAATTATTTCCTTCTTGTTCCCCCATGAAGAAAAAGTACTGGCTTAGTTCTTAGGTTTATCATCATGGAGAACGTTGTAGATAAATCAGTGGGAGTGGATTCAAAACGACTTAATTAAGTACGGATACTGATCTGAAACTTTTATTCGTGTAGAAATAAAAATAGAAAAGAGTGCATTACATAAAATTAAGAATAAAATGTTTAATTAAAATGCAACTATCATCCTTTGAGAGGTCTTGGATGCATGCTTATTTAGATGGTCGTCATTTGGTCCATTTATATTTATTGAAATGGAATACCCTTGGAAAATTAAGTATGTAGATTTAGGTGATCAAAAGATCATGAAACTTATAGTCAGATCTCGGTTATAGTTATTTACTTATTATATTTTTAATATTTATAAGGAGGTCATTTTATGTTTTTGCAGTAGTAGATCAATCTCAAACAGTGCATGATGAATTGGACGAGGTGTTGTCACAATAGGACAAATGGACGAGGTGTTGTCACAATATTGATAGTAGGGAACAAATTGAAAGCGATTTTGTGCATAAGGGACTAAGCTGAAAACATTTTTTAATAGGAATTAAATTTAAAATTAACTTCACAGATAAATATCAAAATTTTAGTTGGTAGTTTTGGAAAGAGTTTTCTCATCAAATATATAAATCAACTGATACATAATTATTTTAGCTTGATAAAAAATTAAATTTTAGTCTTGTTTATGGAATTATATTGAATATTTAATTTTTATTGTTATTGATAATAATCATATTCAACTCAAGTAGAATTATTTCTTGTAAAGGATATACCTATACTCTCTTTAGAGAACAAAAAAAAATATCTCTAATTATATTTAAAAAAAACCGTAAATTCAAAAAATAACATGTTGCATCAATTTCAATAATGTAGTAAATTTCGTGTATCCCTAATTTAGAAACATGCACTTGTCATTGTGGGCCCTATAAGTCTAAATTAAATATTTTTTGGAATGGTTTTCATTAATTATATTATTGTAATAATGATATTTTAAATAGTTCCTATAATAGGAAGACTTTTCAAAATGATATGAAATAATCGAATAATATTATAATTATTTTATATTAATAATAAAATAAAGTATAATTTGACCAAAAGAGATTTGTAATTAATTTCAATAAATTTATAATAAGAAAGTTGTATTTGCATTTTGATATACGAGAAGTATTATATTATAAATAAAGTAGTTTGTTTTGTGCTATTTCTATATCTGTTTTTGGTTCTATATTTATAACTATTTTTCAA
>PYAF01001297.1:3197300-3208370 GCA_007407185.1 Glycine tomentella | reverse complement strand
TAATAATTAATACACCGTAATTTAAATTTAAAAATAGTAATTTTTATAATTTAAAACAAAATAGTATTTAATTTATATTTGAATTTAAAAATAATAATATTTTAATTTGAAAAAACATGTACTTTTTTTTTAAAAAATACTCTCATAAATTATGTATAAAAATTATTATAAAACGAAAGAAAATAATAAATATAAAAAATAAAATAACTAAAAATTAAAAGAATAAGAGTTAAACTCTAAAAAATAAGAAGAAATTATAAGATTGATTTGATGATGAAAGGAGAAAAGAGAGATAATGAGTTTAAATTTCTCATTAATAAAAAATACTATAATTGATAATTAATATTACTGATAAAAAAGTATATTTAATTCAAATATACTGATAGAAGACTAGAAGCAAACTGGTCTATTGATTTACATGTATTGAAACAGGTAAAGACTCGAATCACTCGATCCCGCGTAGTTTGATATACCACGTTGGCATCTAGGGACTATTTGTTTGTTGAGAATGACACCAAACATTTTGGCCTTTTCTATTGATTTTTTCATTCTCTTTAACAATTGTCATTTCAATCAGTGTTTCGTTACTATAAAGTGATTTTTTAGGTTTAAATGTAAATTTGATTTCCTATTTTGTTTAGTCTAATTTTATTCTCTTCATTTTAAAATAAAGATATTTAATTTTTTATTTTAAAAAATCCATAATTTTAGTTTTTTTATTTTAAAATAAAAATATTTGATCTTTTATTTTAAAAAAAGTTATCATTAATCAAATCTTTAATTTTGTCTATATTTTATTTCTTTTAAGCCATAAATTTTTAGGATTTTTGCTTTTAGGAGTTTGTTAGAAGAGAAGTTTTTGGTTATTCATAATCTTAGTTTTTGATGTTGGACATCTAATTTTAAAAAATAAGATTTCTGGAAAAAAAAATGTTTGAAGTGAATGTTTTTAGAACTTATCTCCAACCTTTATCTTCTTTATTTAAAAAAACAGGTAGATCTCCAACCATTTTATTACAATTCTGAATAATATTATAATTTAGCGTCTAATATGATAATAAGCTATAATAATATTTCAACCAAGTAAAATAACGTCATAATTAAATAACATAATTAATATTTATAAAAAAAATATTTTGAATCTAGATTTGTTCAATTTTCTTTTTTGCAAATGTTTTTATTATATAACTAGATTTGAATCTATGACAGCTGCTGTGATATGTATGGTTTAACTAGATATTATATCTTGTTTTGGCTGTTAAGAAAAATGTAAGTATGGGCTATGATCCAATTTAATTAGTGTAAAGTGAAAACTATATATAAGGACTAATTGTTTAACTTAACTCTTCTTGTAGTTAACAAAATAAATCTTTTGTGCATGGTTAACATGAAAAAAAATACTTCTTTCAGTTATTTGTTGTGCCTTTTCTGTAGCAGCATTTTCTATAATTTTATGGAAAAAAAATATTAAGGACGTGAGCTTCTCCTCTTTCAACAAGAGTATAAGACCAATACCTGGTACGTACAGAGATTTAGAGTAAAAATATATATTTTTTTAAACACAACTTTTGAAAAGTCATGCCAGAAAAATGAATGCGGAACCTGTTCTTGTACAATCGGAATATACTCTAATGTCAAATCCCTTAATGCAGCAGAAGGTGAGAATTCACTAAAGAAAACAACGAAACACTTTCAACAATTCTCCCCCACCCACCAAGTTAGTGCACTAAATAAATTACGTACACACCGTCATTATATATATATATGGTCAAAAACCTAGTAAAAGTAAACTCCTTCAGGTATATTTTTCCGTCTTTTGTACAAGATATAACTTTAGTATAGGAGCATGAAACCTTCGAGTTAGAATCTTGCCACTACCTGTATACAAACAAATAAATTTTTCAGTCGACGATCTAAGTGATATATATAGTATAATTAACTACTATAAGAAAGGTTTTGCTGACGAAGGATATTAATTAACTTGATCAACTTATTAAAACCTTGATAAATTAGGACTTTTCTTTAATTGTTTTCCATTCCCATGTTTTTTTAATCTATACTTTAACTAATAACTACGCCAATAAACATCTTTTACCTCTACGTGTTCCTGGTGTTAGCATATCATAATTACCCGAAGTACAATATTATATTATTGTTTATATGATTACATACTTTTTCTGAGTCTAAATTGGAGGTCATTAGAAATATAATATATTCGATCAAATAATTGGTTTAGCATTATATATGTGTGTATCTTCTGCATCTGTTGAGGAGAAATGAAGTTTCGCGGCAATGACAATGTCCAACTTTATAATATTATCCGATATGGTCGAAGATATACCAAACACCATACATTGTGCTTGTGTTTAAAACGTCAAAGAGGCTTCAAAATCTAATAGACTGACATAACATTTGATAAGGTTTGTTGTTTGTGTTCATGTCTTAAGTACATAATATATTATTATGTTGAATGTGTTATTGCCGGTTGGTGAGGAAGATTCTTTGCTTCCAGAAACTAATTAATTGTTTCAAAATCCAATTCATTTAGCCTAGATGCATCAATGCTAAAAGATTATGATCTCCATTATTGAGCATGATTATCATCACGGAGGGTCCCTCCATCACAAGAAAAGCATGAATGTTGAGGGAGGAACATGTGATGATTGGAATAATCATTGATTTATTATGAATACATTATACGATGATGGCGTAAATTGATAATGCCTGATGGATATAATTAATAGTATGAAACTTTGGAAGCTAAATGAGATGTTTAGCTCCTAGGTAAAGAGGTTGGGACATGATGGGTTTCTAGTTTCTACATTGAACCTAAGTCCCAGAGAGTAAAGGTGCTATCAACATATCTTTTTTCTTGATGAGAATAAACATGTTCTTTGATAGTACTTTCAAAGGTCTTTATTCATTAAATGAAATCTCTGGCTAGCCCTACTAATAGATAATAGACTCAAATTATTTAGTGAAACTTGCGTAACAATTTATCCAGCAATAAAAATATGGGTTCAAAAAGATTACGATAAGAAATTGTAGCTTTCATTCCTTTTCCAGGAATTTTTTATATATTTGCGAAAGGGAAGCACTTCACATTGGATTTGGATGCTGTCAAGGAACTTTGCTGACATTATCTAATAAAGAATTACACAGAAAAACTAATAATGTGGTTCGGCTTCACCTTTTCTAACAGATTTACACCTTGGTCCGTTTGGAAAAATAGTTTAATCAAGATTATTTATTGGATTAATTAACTTTTTAGTCTGTCATTTTATATGGATTATCATTTTTAGTCTCTAAAAAAATTGACTAATTTTGATCTTTTAAAAAAATTCGTTTTATTTTTAGTTCATGTCATCACCTTAGACCATTAAACTGACATCCATGTACACATGTGATGTGGCATTCCATATGAACTACGGTGGCTGATGTGGCAGTTGCAAGGTATTTTTTTAAAAAAATTATCTGATTTTTGTTTTTAATCCCTAAAAAAAAAGTTTGACCATTTTTAATTCCTTGTTTTTTTTACCATTCTTACTCCCTGAAAAAAAAATTGTGTTTGGTTTAGTCCTTCCCAATCAATAAGCTATTTGCGTTTGAATATATACATTAATAAGTGCTTCCATAATTTTAAAGTGTTGGATCTATTATTATGTAAACACTTATAAGATGTTATATCATTTTAAAAAATAAATAAATAAATAAATCATGATTAAAAAAACTTACTAGGTAATTAATATACTACTATATGTGTGTATATATATATATATCACTAAACTATTAAAAATAAAATCACTAATAACCGTTTGCCTTTTTCTAGAAAAATTATGATAATTTTTTTAAAAAAATACATTATAAAACCATCATTAGAATTTACAAATAAAAAATTAAAAACTAGTGCCATAAGTTATTCTTATATCTTTTCTTATCTTGAAAAGTTGAAAAAAAATAATAAGAAAAAAAATATTAGGGATGAATCCTAAGATTATATAAGCTCTCTCAAACACTTTTACAGGCACTTATAACTTAAGATGAGTCCAAATAAGGTATTATAACTAGTAGTGTAACCTTTTTCTTGCAACTATTTTATGCGAAGAGCTAATTTTTGATGTTAGGCTCGCTCTTGTTTTGCTCATTGTTGATATTTTGCAGTCACTGAAATGTAATGGCCTTCTTGATTATTAAAGAGAAAATTCTTGATATTCTGTCACCGATAGTAAAGATATTAAATGGTTGAAATGTAAAGCTAAGCTGTTAGGAATCGAAAATAGATTCTCTCCTGCCTCAGCAGCCCAGAAAATTACATGCAAAAGCGCAAAATAAAATAATAAAAAAAAGAAAAAGAAAAATAAAAGATGAAGGAATGAGGATAAAGTAGAAAGAGATAGAGACTAAAGAAAAAGGATAGTTGTGGCCTGTGGGCAAAAGAAGATAGGTTGAAATCTTACATTAACTAAAAATAATGTCAAGATAGTGAAAAATAATTCTTATCTTACAAGTCAATTTTATAAATTAAAATTAGATCTAAACTTACTTTTTAACATGATACCAAAATTTATCATAGACGGATTCCTTTCTACTTATGTGCTTAAGCATACTATTATATAAGAATTATCTTGAAATTTTAACTCCATAATCCACCCATTCCTATACAGCCTCTTTTTATTAACATCAATCCTATGGTACAAATAGTAGAAAAATCATTTCCCGTTCTTTCAGTCACTCTATACCCTGTTATTTTTATCACCACTGCTCCAAAACTCCAAAAGATAGGACACTGAGAAAGTGTGCGTAAGAGAATGTCACTAACAATGTGAAAGTGTGTATAAATGTTAGCATTTATTTCACTGTTCATAGACTAGAACCCTCTGTACCCTCCATATATATCTTTCTGCAACAAATAAAAAGCATGGCTAAGGTATATGATCAAATTTTCTTTCGTTCTGAAGGCTGCCTTGACCGAGCCAAATAGCAACATATGATTCATATAGCAGACTTCGTATAATGGGATAAGAGTTTGTCGTTGTTATAGTCGTCTGAAGGCTGCCTTACCTTGAATCAAGGGTTAATTCTCTTATTGCATTTCAATCGGTCTCACAAGTCTCTTTCGTTATCAACTAAGCATCATGTTCAAAACTTCAAGAATATAAAAGAAGGAACCAGTTGAGAACCAATACTTGGAACTTTTGTATTTCTCTTGCATTGGAAAAGTACTTATTACATTGTTGTCATGATAATTTTATTCACATGGAACAAAAAATATCTGCACAAGAACAAATGACTTCGTCATTTGCACCCTTATCATTGGTGTACATATCAACAGTTAGCAGCAAGATAGATTTTACAAAGAAGGGAAAAGCCAAAAGTTAAACAGACAGGATGCTGATGAAAGAAACCAAGACAAGAAGGCCATAGCAGCAGATAATTGATATCTACCACACAACTTTGGTGGGCAATAGGATCGATCGGCATCGAGCAGGAGATCTGTGACACTGGCTGTTGAACACGCTGCAGCTAATGAGAGATATGACAAAATCTGGTGTAGAAAAACTGTAATATCATTAGTGCGTTAGTATAGTATGGAAACAAGAAGGACTTGAAGTTCTTTAGGTCACAAATTGTGCATACCATGTCTCCCAGAAAGACGATCATTACGAGTCTGCGTTGGAGGGGTAAACATTTTATAAAGACAGAGTAGGCATCTACAACCAACAGTGTTATGCTCCAGGGAATTACCAAACCCATGACGGTTACCAAATAGCTGTGGAATAGCATAATCAAAGACAAAGGTGAAAACCTCAAGTGAAGCATATGCATAGAAGACAGGCTAGACAGGATAAACCCCAAGACATTGCCAATTGAACTTTTGAAACTGGGAAAACATGCATATACCCAAATCTTTTACCTGCTGTAAGTTTTATTAACCACAAATTTGCTATATAAACAAACTCTTCACAAAGAAATATGTCCTCGTATCACAATCAAAACCATGTTGAAGCGAAAATCTAGATCATTTAGGCCAGCGCCTTAGTTATCATACCAACAGTTGCAAATTGCAGTGAAATTGCATTAAATGGATAATGCAATTAGAAAATAAGAAACACTCTCATAGATAGTAATTCACAATGGGAAATACTTGTGTGTATTGATTATTAAAGACATAAATATATACAAGATTATAGCTACCTAATTTATGCTGATTTGGATAAATTACAGCTAATTAAGTAATTAGAATATATTTTCTACAAATCTCCTATTACTTCTATACAGTTTCCTGATTTCCTTAAATATCCTAATACACTGAAGTGAAAAATGGAAACACGGTGCCTGCAAAATTGTAATACATTCAATTAATCAAAAGAGTTCAGTTCAACAAAAAAAAACTTGAAATAATTCATTTTCACTTTTCCTACTAAAATGCCCAAAATGTTGACACTTTCTCCATGGCTTAGGCTGGAACATGGCAGTGGACTAACAGGCCAATTCAGTATAGTTACTCTTCACAGATAAATATCTGAAATTTCCCAGACCCAAAATTAGAACCTTTTGGTATTTAATGTTTCCAATAACCCTCCTTAAAGTGTCATAAAAGGAATTCGAATGCCAAAGTTGGAAAAATGAATTAGTAGCACACTAACACAGACTCAACATTACAAATGTAATATTTTTTTTTCTTTCTAGAGCAGGTTAATGACTAATAAACCACATACACACTGATATGAATGTGTGCAAGCCCTAAACAATTTAAATGAATAGGCCATGGCCGTCCAATATGACTGACTTTCATCCTCAACCCACTTCCCTTCACTCATGTTTCTCTCTGACACCCATCACAAACTCACATAAATCCTCCATCACTTTTGATTTCTGCAACAACAAACAATTCATGACAAACACAACTACATGATCCCCCAAACTCAATTTTCTAGCCATCAAAATCTCAACAACTCACAAAAACATAGGACCCCCCAAAATCAATTACTTGCAAATTGCCCTTTAAAAATAAAAATTGATGGGGCATGATGAAGAAAGTCATGAAATTTGGTGGAGCAGTGACAAAACAAGAAAGACCCTCAATTGGGCACCAAAGTGAGAGAGAGAGATACCAGAAAGCATTATAGCCATAGAAATCAACATCCAAACACATGAAGAGAAGGGAAGCTGTGGAAAAGACTGTTTGGCCCAAACGGAGAGCCAAACTGGCGCTGCTTCCAAACGCCCCTGGCAGCTCCTCCATTCTACCATGGTAATTCAACCCCAAACATGCCCGTAACATCAACTCAATCACCTTCTTCAGAGTTGTGGTAATAATAATTAATAACAATAAAATTTATTATAATAACGTTGAGAAAAAAAAAAAAAAAAAAAAAAGGAAAAGGTAGGACTATGAAGTTATGAATGCTGAATGTTATGTGTATGTTTGCTTGGGTAAGAGTTATGAACGACATTAATGAACAATTATGATAATTAATTAATCCGAAAAATTGGTGGTGAAATTGGAAAGGGGAATGGGTTCTTTTTCTTTGTGATAATTAGAATTAAACATGCAGTAGGTTTGGGCTCTTCTCAGCCTTTCATATCTTTTATTCACGTATAGAATTGGGTTCGGTGGTTTTGTTTTGTCGGCGTGGTACCTGGCTGGATTCGCCTACCTGACACTTACTAAAAAATTATTGCACTTCAAAATAACAAAGACAACAATAAATATTAATAGGTCTAGTTTAAATAATTGAGTATAGTGTTATAAAAATTGATCTGATGATTCAACTGATCGAAATATTGGGTCAGGAAATCAGAAGTTGAATCCGTATATTATTTATTAATCTGGTTAATCTTTTATATATATATATATATATATACTAAAAAGATAAAATTATATATATCATAACTAATAAAATATGACTAATCCATATTTTTATACCAAAATAATTTTATTGTAACATGAAATTATAAATATTATATAATTATTCATTATTATAAATTAGTTTTTATATTATCATTAAATTACTAAAGAAATTTTTATTTTTTAACACTAAATACAAAAGTTATCAATGTTCATAAATAAATATAATGAAAATATATAAATATTAAATTATATCATGATAATCATATGATAATACTTAATTATTATATATTATTATCAAGATAAAAATAATATTATAAGAACATATTATATATTATTTAATAATTAAGTATTAGTAATTTAACATATTATAGAAAATGTAAAAGAATAAAAAATAATATGTTTTATTAACAAGAAAAAAAAACTCATCAACCACATCAACTCGATCTGGTCCATAAATTTTATCCAAATTTTGTCGAATCATATTGAATCGATTATATTTTTAGTTTTATATCTTAGTCAAATCACTTTAATTATGAAGTCTTGATCAAATCAGTTCGACTAACCAATATGATCTAATTTTTATAATTATGATTGAGCAAGATGTATGAACCTTAGAAATTTACTATTACTTATATTTAATTCCTATGGGTTAAAAAAAAAGGACAACAAGCGTTTGTATTTCCTTCACTTTCAAGTTTCATCAATACATTTTTCATTTTTGTGTGTTAGATTTCAGTTTCAGTTTCATCAACTCAGCTCAACACTCTACTTACTTCTCCTTTTCCTTGTATTAAAAAGTGCAACATTTCTCGTTCTAACAAATTTCGAAATAAAACATTTGAAATTCCTAGTTTTGTAGCGTTATTACACAGGAATTTCCAAATACTATCTTTTTTTCCTACCCAATTCGGTGCGCCTCTGTTAACTTTTAAAATAATTTAAATATATATATTTATTTCAAGTTTAAAATTATTTTATTAAAAGTGAAATCTATCTAATTTCAAAATAAATGAAACACTAAAATTTGTTTAAGAATGTTTCTTTTTCAATAATGTGCTTAATCATATAGAGAAGTGGCATGGTTGTATTTATTGTGCACAACAATGTGTGAAAAATAATTTTGATATATTAATTTTTTTCTTTTCTTTAATTTAAAAGTTAAATTTTGATAATATATATATATATATATATGACAATAAAATTTAAAAGAATTGAGAATGTTTGATAAACTTGATGTTAACAGTTTAAATATAAATAAAGAAACCATTAGACATTAGTATTTTTTAAAAGAAAATATATAATTAAGTATTCATACATGAAAAAGTAAGTATTGCATTGAAAATTTTCAATTTCTAAGTGATGAATGTTATTCCTATGATTAAAATTTCCAACAAAAAAATATAGCTAGGAACGAAAAATCATTCCCCAAAACAAACGCAACCCTAGTGTAGAAGCCGATGACTTGAAAGAAAGCAAAGCAACTAACTTGTTGAGTGCAGAGCACGTAATCTTGGAGCATTTCTGATGGTAAGTTACCATCAAATATCAATAAATAATTTAATCGTTGAAATATGAGCAATCTATACAATCTATAGTTTAGAGCCTACTACCAATAAGCCCAATCTTAAATCATTTAAGATTATTGACATGTTGGATCGTTGTTGATTTATCGAAAGTACTAATGCTGCACCAACAGGGGAGGAAAGGAAGGTTTCTTTTTCTCTCACATTGTTTGTAAAGAACAAGAGACGAGGAGAGATCAAGGAAACAATAACAATTGCTGGATCTTGCTCTCTCATGTTATGTACATCAATGATGCCTAGTCTCATGTGAAATCTTTTTCGTACTGTCTATAGTACTACTTGGACTAGGACTATTATTATTATGTTTACAAAACTGAAGTTATTTTTTTCTGTTCATTTTTTAACGTTAATATAAAATTATTAAATGTCTTTAATAAATCATTGTACTGTCAATGTCATGATAAAAATATGGTACCAAAACAAGTTCTGATGTGGCCTTGTGGGCCTACGAACCCTTGAATACAGATAATGGGCCTAAGGTTGATTGAGAGTTGAGAGGCTCAAGAGACCCCGTGCATTTCACAAATTCTTAGGATAAAAGTTGAATTTTTTAAGCATGTTGTTAGGAGAAGTTTCGTTCTTAGTCATATATATGGAAAACAAATATTATTCAAGAAGAGGCTGTGTATTGACATTTTATTTCCATTCTAATGAGTAATGACTTGGGACTGAGGGAAGAAGTGTGCGTGCCTTAGTATGAGCAGCATATTGGTTCCTTTTGTCTATTGGGAACTATACTTGGCGCCAGGGAAAGTCTTCACATGTCTATTAATTTAAGATCATTCTCTTGCTTACACATCACATTCTTTTCACACATTACTATAACAATTTTGTTTTCATTATTTTAAGAGAAAATAATCTACGTAAGAAATTTTTACATTATCATCCATTCAAATTAATATATGTGATAAATTTATTAATTTTTACCATTATTACATTATCATCCATTCAAATTAATATGTGATAAATTTATTAATTTTTACCATTATACTTTAAGAGTCATATCTACCATAATTTCTTGTTGGAAAGAGTAAATAAAAAAGTTAATAACATCAATTGGCTCAGCATAATTGCAAAAATCAGATAAATATTTATTTGTTTAACAAAATTTTGAACTTCAATATTCTCTTCAAAAAAAATTTATTTTTCTCAGATTTTTCCTCTTGTCCTTCTTAATGTTGATATGCTAAATCTTTAGATTACCTTTCCCTATTAGGCCATTAAGTAAAACTAATGGGTCAAATGTTGACTGTGAGTTATGAGGCCTAGAAGAAACTTCAAGTCAGTAAATGGACGTAAGGTTTTGTTTTTTGAGTGAAACTGCCGCACCTCCATATTTTACTTCCTGCACCCATTTGCAGTACGGAAATTCCAATCCAAAGTATAATTTCCTTAATATAAAATTGTATTATGGATTGGACTTTCATACAATAGTGTAAGATTGTGTAATCCGTGAGTTTTCCATTAGCAAGGGTGTCAATAAATACATGGTTGTACATGATTGTTATGCTACAAGTTAGGCAATAATCAAGCTACCTGTCTAGCTAATTACAAGGGATTATGATTGACTTTCCTATACACAATAACTAGCACAATAACTAATTGATATGCCAAAGGAATATGCTGATTATA
>PYAF01001297.1:3158057-3197200 GCA_007407185.1 Glycine tomentella | reverse complement strand
GTGTAATCCGTGAGTTTTCCATTAGCAAGGGTGTCAATAAATACATGGTTGTACATGATTGTTATGCTACAAGTTAGGCAATAATCAAGCTACCTGTCTAGCTAATTACAAGGGATTATGATTGACTTTCCTATACACAATAACTAGCACAATAACTAATTGATATGCCAAAGGAATATGCTGATTATATTCTAATAAATAGAGGTATAGGAAGCAAAATATGAGACGCAGGAGGCAACAGTCTTGTTTTTTAAAGGCATAAACGGAATTGATTGATACTTGCCACGTTTTTTTGTTGTTGAATCCAGCATACAGCTGAATTTAGAGTAAAGATTAATCTTTTGAGGTATTAAGAGAATTGACCTCTCTTAATAGATGTTCTTCTATATACACGAACTTAAGCATTAAAGTCTTAACCACATGCTTAAAAACTATTATTTGTCAATTCAGTTGTGTTACACCATGTTGGTTAGCATAAGTTTGATTTGGTTGAGTTTTTTTTAAGAAATAACTACTTACTTTTTAAAAGTCGCCTCTAGAAACTGACAAGCAACCTCTTTTAATCAAGGTAAAGACAAGCAACCTCTTTTAATCAAGGTAAACCGAACATACATACTCTACAACTATCGTGATCTAACCGATGCTAAATGAATCAATGTAACATTTCATCGACCACCATGCTAGTTCATGCTATATTTCAGCAATTTGGGTATTGTTTGTCTGTCAATTTCTATAAGCTATAATCTAATTACCTGATTTAGTTGAAAACATGTTATCATGGACATAAAATGTTTAGTATTGTTTGTTGTCAATCTTCCAAATATAGCACAAGAAGGAAAGAGTAGTATCATATTCTCAAGTACATAGGATGCCAAAGCTGAGTTCTCTCCAAGGGTCAATTGCAATCCTTTTCAAATGCAGTGCTTCCCTAGTTACTAGCATATTTGGTGCAATAAAACACATAACACAATGCAATTCCAACTAGTAAAAACTTGAGCTCCAAAACTCCCACACACCATCAATTTAAACCTTGAAATTTTAAGCATTGTAATTGGAGGTCGATATAATATACAACCATGTGACAGTACTCTCAGTAGTGCTAGGAAAGTTGGGTCAAGGGATGATAGTGCAGCAACACCATGGAGTTCCAAGAAAACAAAGGCATAAAAATAAAACACTCTATGACTCAAGCTGAGCATACCAGATGCCCTGGATCTTAACATCCTTTGGAGCCTTTGCTCCCAAATCAGTGTCGGACGGCTGAACACTCTCGAACACACCGATAACCTCGCCGGTCTCAGGCTTGGTCTTGGTGACACTCAAGGTGATTTTCCCCTTGGATGATGAGGCACTCTTGTTGTTTTCCTTGGCAAGTTCCTCCTCATCTCCTCTTCCACCAGCAGGCAAGGCAACTGCATTGTCATAACCTGTTGAGGCACCTCTTCCCTTGGGGTCCAAGAAAGAGCTTCCACGGTATGATGGGACTAGAAACTCTCCACTAAAGCTATCTGGCTTCCCTGATGCCACCAACTGCTTGATGGTGAAGAGGAACGGAACACGTTCGCCTCCCGGTAGCTGGACTGTGACAGCCGCATAGTCAATGCCATCTTTCTCCTCAAACTTCACAGTGCCATCAGAAGACACCTCAAAGGGTCCCTCAATCTCATCAAGAGTGTAGGTCAAACGTGTCATGAGCTTTGTGTTTTGGAACTCAGGGGGAGCGTTCTTGGCCACACCCTCGGCCTTCACTGTGAATGAAGTTGGCTCAAGGCATAACTTCTTGGCATTGTATTTCCCTGGCTTGAAGGCAAATGAGTCCAATCCACCATCAATGGTTGGACACTGGTTTGCTGTTCCTGTCCCCTTCACTTCCAAGTAGGTCTTGCTCTGGATTTCGTCAAAGGTTAGCCGCTTTGGAACACCTTCAGCACTTGCCCCCTGAATGTTCTTAGTCAGTCATGTGCATTGGCAATACTAATGAACAGAAATAGTTCTTCAAATTCACAACACCACTCACTCATGTTGTTTACAACTTTTTCTAAACCTTTCAAACTTTTTCCAGGACTTACTAAGTCATTGAGGGTTTAATATGACTAAGGTTAGATCCTATAAGGACTAATTTGACTATTTACTTCGTAAATAAACTCAGCATGCCATTAGTAAATTCGTCTCATCAACTATTTAGTAATCTAAGTTGGTATTTACAAGGTTGAGTCCTATGTTTGACACTGGCAGTGAATTCCTTGCACTGGCTTTGGTAAAGATATGTGGATTAGACTACAAACCCCAGGCCTGGGATCATAAAGCTCTTATGCTGAATATGTCATAAGACAATTTTTTTTTATTTTTATTCACAAATATTAGTTGTTAGTTTTTGTTAGTGGGATGTCATAAGACAAAATCTAATTAATGATATTAGTATCATTTGATAATTCTAATACAACATATGTCATTGACATCCTTAATCAAATTGACGGTTACTGCTTACAAACCAGAAGATCGTTCATGGAACGAATCCTACAATAACGAAAAAGAAAAAGAGAGAAAAAAAAAATCAAAATTTGACAACGAAGGTGAAGGGACATGGGTGCTCCTAGGCCTAACCTAACCTTGAACTTTACCACCATATGATGTTTATTAAACATAAGATACCCAAATATTTGTGAGTTCATGTGATAGTTAATGATAATAGATTATAGTATGAAATTGGAATTTGGAAGAAAGAGCGAGGCAACATACAGAAACAACGAGAGCAGAGGTGGCAAGGGCGAAGCCTGCAATTTTGGTAGCATCAACACACTTGTGAGCCAAGTCCTTAAGATCAGCCTGAAGGGAGCATGTGACCTTATTAACTCCAGCAGGTTCCAAACCAAAAGCCTTAGATATGGACTGAGTAGACTTTAGCTGCAAAAACTTGGTGGGTTGCATGAAAGTAGCTGCTGCTTGTAGTGACGCTGCCATTGCTTTGCCACCAATCTAATGTAATGTAATGGGATATGTTCCAAAAACAAAACTAGTTTGCAAGTGTTTTTGTGTTGGTGGAGAGAGTACAATTATTTGGTGGCTATGGTGTGAGTTGAGTAAGATAACGGATAGGATAAGGTGATCTCTTATTGGATGATTCATGCTAATGCAAATGGTTCTCTTGCTTGCCACGTTGCATGCTTCTCAATTGGGATAAAGATACTTTCGTCTTTCTGTCAGAGTTTTGCTGACTAGGATGCCATCCACCACAAAGTCAGACCTTTCAAAATCAGTAGCAACATGATGGATCCCAAACACAAACCATGCATTTTGTTTGTTAGAGGAGCAACATGCTGAAAAAATAAGATTGATAAATGCTAAAAAAATGTTCTCATTTATTATTTTTAAATGTAATCTCATAATTTTTAATTAAAAAATCTCTTTTATTTTCTGGATTCTAGTTAGTGAGACATTAAAATCCAATAAGATATTAAATATAAATTAGTCTTATAGTTAATTTAAAAGAACGAAACTACAAGAGTAAAAAATTCAAATTACAATTACTACAAAAAAATATTAATTTATGCAGGCTTTTTTTTCTTTTAGAGAATGAAGTATCTTTTGAGACAATTTTGCTAGTAAAATAGGATTATTAAGACATTAAAAAAATAGATATATAATTGTATTTTTCATACTTAAATTTAAAACCATAGGTTGAAAAAAGAACTCATATTAATTCATCTACACATTTAGTAGTGATTTATGCAAATCTTTGCCCTAAGAAAAATGTTTCTTAAAACACAGAATAATCATTAATTTTGAAGTGTATTTTTAAAATAAAAATAATAAAAAATAAGTCAACAATAAAATTATTATATAAGTGTTGATGCCACCATTTTCGAATAAGTGTCAAAAATGGTCTTTCAAGTGGAACATTTCGATTAAGTATTTCATGACATTATTTTGATTAAGTGTTAAAATATTTTTTTTGATATTCTTACTTTGGCTAAAATTGATAAAAAAAAAAATGTTCACTCTCGAAATGTTTTGAGCAAACATTTTTTTGGGAGCATAGGATGTTAAGTAAATTTGTATATTTTTTAAGAATCATTGAAAATGATTTTATGCAAAAATCCACTAAGTTTAGATCCTATGAATACAAGAGGAAATATTTTTTAGGTATAAAAACACAATATCAAAATTCTTCGAATTTGTCTTCCTCGAAAAGTGAGTTGGTGTAAAATTTTCTAGGTTATTTGAAAGCAAGAGGAACTGTTTTCAAGGTGTGAAAACATAATATTAGAATTCATCAAAAATTATCTTTCTCGAAAAGAACATTCCTCAAAAATTTGTTTTTCTAGAAAATGATGAAGTTTATCAAAAATTATCTTTCTCGAAAAGAATATTCTTCAAAAATTTGTTCTTCTAGAAAATGATGAAGTTTAAAGTGAAAAAATGACTAAGGAGTGTATTAGATTAAGATTTTGAAAAAATATTTTGACATAAAAAATAATGTGATTTTTAAAATACTTTATAAGAATTTAATAATTTTTAACATTTGTTTGAAAAATTATAATTAAGATTTTGTAGTTTAGATTTTAATGAATTTATAAGATTTGAAATGACATTATGAATTTTTAAGATTTTAAAGGATTTTACAAAAAATTTTAAAATTCAAAATTAGTGATAAAGATCCATGGATTTTGTCCATATAACATTTTAAATAAAACTCATATTATACAAAGAACCTTAAACATATTACATAACAAATCAATTTTTCCTAGAGTATTTACAAGTACAATAAGTTTATTTCTCTTCAATCATTAATCATGTTAATTGTATAAAAATTATATATCACAATCTATTAGTAGTATAGATGTTTATAGTCATTCTCATAATGACAATCTTATCAAACAAAAAACATGTCCAACAATTATTTCAAGCCTCATATATATATTTATCCACTTATACATGAGTTAACTTCTCACAAATTATATATTTCTCATATTCATTTATATGTATAAATATCTAATCAAGATGTCCCAACTTCAAAGAATTGAGAAGATATTTCATATCACATATTCAATGCATGTTAACCATTGATCAAAAGAGTAAACAAATTTATAAATGTTAACCGCTTTCAACAAAAAAATAAGGAATTACGTGTGATAGAAAGAGAAAAGTCGATTGACATGAAAAGAAAGAAAGAAAGTCTCATAAAATATGAAGGATTTGGGTGAGATTGTTTAATATATATTTTCTACTAAAAAATCTCATAAAATCCATTAAAATTCATCTTGAGAAAAAATCCATCAAAATTTATTTACCTTTGAATACTAGTAGACTTTTTTAGTTGTAAAAAATCTTCATTGAATACCAATAAATTTTATTGAATTTTTTAAAAGAATCTTAATAATCTTAATTGAATACCATAATATTTTTATTATTTAAAAATTTTGATTGAATAACTCAACTTTTTTACCAAAAAAAAGCCTTTTAAAATCCTAATGAATACACTCTTCTAAGTGGTGGATGAGACTATGAAGACCTTGAATTTGAAATGTGAAGAGCAGGCATGTTTTCAAAGAGAACAAATTTGAGTAATTTTTAACAAATATTTCTCCTAAGCACCATCGAAAAGTTATCTAGATGCAATTTTTTGCAATCATCAGAATGAAGATTCTAAAGACAAGTGTTGAAGAAGTAGATAGACATTTAGAACTTCACATACACATTCTTGTCAATTTATTATTTTCTGACTGGATTTATTCATTCTCTCTTTATATGTGTCAAAACATTAAACATCATATTGTCTAAAGCAAAAAGAGGAAGTAGTTTATTTATGAAAAGTTAATAGATTTATCCCACATTAGAACACACCAGTAATTCCAAAAAAAACATATGGGGTAGCCTCTATTGATGCACTAGAAAATACAACTAAAAATAACATATCATAATGATTCATGACACAATCATTCTAGTCATCAACACCAATCAAAAGATCCAATCCACTCACTGATCTCATACACCAACCCTAGAAGAGCAATCCCAGACAACACAACTAGCTAACTGTTTGTTCTCCCACTGGTCTTCTCCTGAATAGCCTTCCACAACGGCGAAGGGAATCTCAAAAAAAGTATGACCCCAACTGCTCAACCCAAGGAGTAGCGGGGAGTTTTGCAGTAAACCATTAAGCTCTTCTGTGGATGAAGAGCAGAGTTCCTATGCAGTAAACTCTGTCAGTGTTGTAGAATCAGACGAAAACGAAGTAGGTCCCTCATCATCAATCTCAATAGGGTGTTGCTAGTTCATTGTAGTACTACACCCTACTACTCTTTCTTTGGGGTCAGGCAATGCAGTCACACCTCTTATAGGATCACTTTGACGAAATGGAGGATCATTCAAGAGAGAGAACCAAGAGTTATCCAATAGTGTTATCTAGGATTGTTCTGTTAAGGTTTTGGTGTATGGGATGGATTGCTTATGTACTGATGTTGATGGCCACATGCCATGAACATGTTCAAATTGTATTTTATTATAGTTGTATTTGATACATTTGATTTATGTCTCTATGTTATTTCCATTATTCTTGTTTATATATTATTTCTGCTTATCAATATATAATGCTTAATGCAACACAATTTTTTTCTCGGGTTTCATAAATCTTTATCTTTTGAAATGAATAACAAAAATAAAATTTTGTTTGTATATTGGGTTTAAGTAAATGTGTTTGGACATCACACTTAAGTCCTTGTAAGGATTAAAATAAAAGTATAATTGATACAAATGCTTTAATGAAATACAAGTAAAATTCCGTGAAACTCATTCTATTAGTCGTTCCTTTAATTCAAACTTTTTTTATCTTTTTTCACCCTAATATTTTTTATTTTCACTCAACCAAACACATTTTCAATAAGATTACATGCTTTTCATAACCAAAGAAAAAATTATTCAAAGTCTAAATTATTAAAATGTATACAAGAGATCAACCACAATAAACAAAGAACATGACAACAACGAATAGACGCCCTTATACTTTTCAGCTTGAACTTGCGTTGCAAAATTGCGTCAAAGTGAACAAACAAAAGGATTTTAAGAAATAAAAACCGATTAAAATTTTCTGACTCAAAATTTAAAGTCACGTTCTGAGTAAGAGAAAATAGTTGCTCGAAAGTGATTGAAACAAAATCAGAGAAAATTTAACACATGTAATATAATCAATATAATAACCGCCAAACAATTCTCTATTCTCTAGGAAAAAATAAAAAAACAAAATTGAAAAAGAATTAATAAAGATGGCATTCAGAATGAGTAGGAGGATTGTATTCATCATATGAATAATCATATGAAAACATTCAAAACTATCATCACAATGCCAAGTAATAAATAAGAAAAAATAAAAATTTAAAAAGAAATAAACAAATTGAAAAAAAAAAAACGAAATGGAAGAGTGGAATCCTCTCAGACAAATGCCTCGATTTGTCGTCAGAATTGTTAAGAATGGATCGGACTCGTCATCATTATTTGATCATCACCGAGAAAACCACACCTTCGTATGTTAAACAAAATCTATCCATAAAAAACACTATCAATCAAATCAAATACACATAAGAAATAAGAAAGTAGAAAAAAGATGATAAAGACTAAAAGAAATTAGAGAGATGAAACAGTGGCAACGCTCCCTGCGCCGTGAATTGAATACACAAAATCCCCCGTTTCGGTTTTGTATGCGAAGGGGTCTGTTACTTGAGTGGAGATTTAGGGTTTGGCACGGTTATAAGGGTTTAATGGGTCCACTTATTGGGCCGTGAGGATTGAATGGGCTGACTTATTAAGTCTAAGAAAGTTAGACACAATTTTCGGCTTTGACTCGAGAGAGAAATTTTTATTATTGCAAGAAACTAGAAAATAAAAAGAAAAAAATACTTAAAAAATGTAGTGACAACAACATTTACATTTTTGAAGGTTTTAAAAGAAAATGAAAGTAGTTATATACATTGAAGAGTAATTTAGTAATAAAAAATGTATACACCAAAAAAGAGGCAATTGTCTTTATTAATAATTATAGGTTATAAAAATAAAAGTATTTTAAAAATATTCAAATATACATTATCTTTATTTCACGTTAGATTTAGTTTATAGACCAAGTGTAAACCAATCATAATGTAATATTTGAACTATCGTACATGTAATTATTTAACTAAGAATTAGGTTTTCATATTTTTGTTTTGTAATTGTCACGAAATAAATAACATACAATAAATTATAATAAAAATTAAATGAAAATAAAATAATTAAGTAAAGATAGAAATACTAGACTTAGATTATGACGTCGATCTTGATAAATGAAAGTCTAGATTTGAACTTGGAATTCGTTCGATCCACCGTAACTTCACAGTTCTCTACTCATCTCCAATTTGCTAACATATTCTACCTCATCTCTCACTTGATCGCAGATTTTAAACTACTTGTCCGATACTCAATCCCTTAGAGATACCGACACAAGCAATCAATATTAATGATCAAAAATTACTTACGCTTAACCAAGATTATTCTATCTCTATTGATAATCTCAATTAAGTATTTGATTCATGTTTGAGTTTCAACAAGGTTCTTCAAAGCGCAAGTCAATTCCTGAATAAATTTATAAGATGATCAATCAAATAAAAACTTTAAGTACAAAAACAAATAAAGAACTCGATGAAATATTGAATTGATAGAATTAAAGTAAAACAAGGTTCATCATTTCCTCTCTTAGGTGGAAGGAATTGCACTCATAAACACAATACAATAAAACCTAGAGTGTCTAATGGAATGATGAAGACATATAGTAAGTGGAAGTCTAAAATATAATTCTAATAACTGTTTGAGACTTCTACACATTACAATGAATGTCTAGCCTCCTATTTATAGAATTGTAACTAGATTTAATTAAGGAGATAATCACAAAAAATTACAAATAAATAATATCTCTAATTAATTCAAGTAAGCATTTTCTTCTTCGGTTGATCTATCATTGAAAAATATTTTTCTCTTGATTTTCCTAACTTTTATCTTCAATTTTCCAATTTCTCTTTCTAGAACTTTATATTGATTTTGGACCTTTGGAGCTCTTGTCAAAATGACCTATTTTTGTCGAAAAATTATCAAAAATTCATTATAAATAACTAAAACATAAAATTCTACCTAAGAAAAAGTAAAAACTAAATTTAAAACTAATTTTTATTCAAAGTAGGACTTAAAATTTACTAAAATATCAAATAAACATCACAAAATACATATAAAAATTCAAAAAAATTGATGTATATTAGGAGACATTCCAAGTATCCACTTATGATAATGTCTTCTTAAGACTATTTTGGATGTATAATTCCATTTGAGTAGTAATATTCTATTTCAATTGAAAAATGCAGTTGATGTTTTAGGTAGTATAAGTGATCAATGGATGATAAATCATCATTGGGGAGGATTTTGCATACAGTTCCATTACCACTAATGGATGGCTGGCTCCATGATTTCTTATGGACATACACATTCCAATTAATTCAATCTTATGTTTCTTTATTATTTACATATGGTCATTTTTTCTTAGGTGCACATTTTGTATCAATTTTTAGCTTATTAAGTAACAAAATAAAATCTAAAAAAAAATGTTCTTTATAATAAAATTTTACCAATATAAAAATGTCAAAAATATTTATAAAGTATATTAGTAATATTTTTTTATGATAAAAAAAAGTTTAATCACATACACAAACAACGTTATAAAAGAACACATAACTTAAATTATAGAAATAATTAAAGACTAATTTAAATAAATAAATTATAATGATAGTAAATTGAAATAAAAAATTTCTTTAAAATTATTTTGTTAATATATAATATTCATGTTATCAAATAATGTTTTTTTCAATAAGATGTTATCTATTAATGTTGAAGGTAAGTTAAACTTTTCAAAGAAATTTGATTTTATGAAATGCATGAGATACAAAAATGGATAAAAAAAATATAGTAGCATGTTCAGAAACATGGAGTGAGGTTTTATTCTATTATAATTATAATTAATTAATAATTTTTAAAAAAATTATAAACAAAAAATTTCAAACTAAAACAAACTACGCCTTGAACAATATGCGACTTCATGTTGAGGATTTTTTTCTTAATTTTAATTTTTTATTTATAATTTGTATTTTTAAAAATTATTAGTTATAACTATAATTTGATATTAATTATAAACTTTTGATATATTGTATAAACAGATTATGTCTTTCTTTTCTAAATACACTGAATATTAATATTACAGTAATAATTATGAATCTTCATTTAAATTTTATTCTAAAAGTTAAAATTATAAATCCAATTAATAAAATTAGTTTTAAATAAAATAATCTACAATTTTGCACCACCAAAATATATTATTTTAATTTAAATTATATTTTCTAAATTCGAATAATAATCTTGTATATATTTCAATTTCATTGCAATTTAGCAAAAAAAATAGGAATAAGATTATAAGAAAAATAAAAAGATTACCAAATTTAATTTCACTTGACATTCTAATTGTTTATCTATTTTATTTTTTAGTAGTTGTAAAATTTTATTGATTGTGCTTAGGAATGATGTGTTAGGTTGGTGTCTACTAAGAGTTTCTCTCAAAGCCTCTAACATTTGACGTTTTGTTATACATTACATCGTACTTTTGCTATAAATGAGGTTATTGTAAATGTTAAAAATAGTAGAATTTGTGTAATTTTATAAAATTTCAGGAGTAATTAGTTTAATTATGTTTACTTACAGAAAATTTATTATTTAAAAATAATATCTAACACAAACAATGATATATTTATATTTATATTTGTGAGACACAAATGATAATTTTCGTGCATAAAAGACAACGAATAATATTATTTCAGCTTGTTTCTTGTTTATAACCCATGGTTAAAACTTTATGTAATTATTTTATTTTTCATCCTTCTACACTTTTCTTCTATTATTGCATTTATTGTATTTACAAAGGTTTATTTATTATTTTCTTAAATAAAAAAAGAGTCAATAGAATCCAAATCATTTTTATTTAATGAACTTAGTTGTATTGAGTTTGAATTTAGATCGAGTAGGATGACAAAATAAGAAAATTGACGAGGTTAGATCTTGATGACTTTTTTCCATCAATGAAAGTTCAAACAAATTAATCGAATTGATTATTTACTATTTTGCCTCAATATTCTATGAAATAGTAGTGAGGAGAATTTTTCGGGATTTCTATGTGCAATTAATAATGTTCAACACAGTTTTTTTTGGGGATAATTTACTATAAACTCTGCATTGGTGTGGGTAAGAGAAGCTAGGTAATGAAGTTCTTTTGTCTAGGGTGGTATCAAACTCCACCATCCACAAATTTATTTCCTAACAGATTAATAATCACCAACTATACTATAATGATTTGTATTTTTTTCCTTTGATGTCAATCATGCTTTATACTTAATGGATAATGAATGCACAAATAGGATAGACTATGAGGAAGAGGATGCCAAGAGTATTTGATATTCCATGTTTCTGTGTGAAAGAATTTTTGAATCCACCGGTAGCCCTGATATGTTCTTGTAATAGGTAACAACCAATGAAAAGATCAATCGCTAATCCAATCCAGTTATTCCTTAATCTGTGAGCAAAGATGTTTGGGGCCACTGTCAAAATAAGAATCATTGATCCAGGTATTTCCAACCAATCTGCATGGATCGATTCCAAACCAATTTAAATCGGCAGTTAATTAATTAAGTACTTTACTAGAAGGCAAAAATCAATATACGCATGTATATGTGAGCTAGTAAGAAGATATTAGTAGGAAGTATTACCTCACCTATGTTTTGACTAATTTTGAAATGATAGTGTTATTAATTTTTTTAAAATAAAAAATGCATGTGATATAAAAATTAATTGAGATCATAGACACATAAAAATTAATCAAAATCATAGATAAATAATCATTTATGACTATAATTTCTTGCGAGTAAAGGTAAAAATAAGTGAAGTAAATCAAATAAATTAAGCTCAATATTGAGTCGATTATTTAAAAGATGTAATTGACCTATTAGAAAAATGTCAAACCTAAGTTTCACTTGTTTAGTTTCTTTATATTTGATACTTCTTAATTTATTGAATATATATTGTTCAAGTACTATCGTTTAATTTAGTATCTTTATAATAAACATTTTCATATTAGAAAATGAGATAAGCGTTAGAAGAGAAAATAAATAAATAAATATTGAAATATAAAAACTATGCGATGATAAATTTTGAAGATAAAATTACAATTTATTTATTCTATATAAAATTAACATTTAACCCACCCACCATCTCTCTCTCACACACAACGAGCTTATGTGTTATACAATAAAATTTAAAATTAAAGTTTAAATATTTTCATTTATCTTCTAAAAAACAAATTTCATTTATTAAAACAAAATGAATTTAATCCAATATTTGATAAGTTGAGTTTGAACTATTTATGATTGTCAATGTTATTGAATTAGATTGACCCAACTGAAATGCTCATACTACTGAAGTATCTTATTTAGGTAATTAATTAAAATGCATAAATGTGTTAGGCATTGCGAGTTAAGCATACCAGGAAAATGTCTAGGGAAGAAAAGCCTCAGCACGACTGCAATGAATGCAATCCATTTTCCAACTTCTCCTCTGAAATATAAAAATTAGTGATGAATTTTAAGTCAATCAATGTATAACTAGATATATTATGAAAAGAAGGGAAAATAATTTGGTAAAGCGAAAACAAAAGAAAGGAAGACAAATTAATATGCCAAACGTCGTTGTTAATTACCTTAAGAAGTGGAACAATGACTCTGGAAAACTGAAGAATATGTAAGGCACTAATAACGCTGTCAGCATATTTGTCCTCCAGTTTGTGCTATCCAGTATCAGTAAATAACTGAAACAATTATTTTCCTTGATTAATAAAAAAAATCCTCCTTAAATTGGTCACTGATCAACAACTTGTCAATGATTTGTATATGGATCTTTGATTAAAGAAATAAGATATGATATAAGATGCATTCATTTTTTTTTTCTTCAGAAAAATGTATTTTAATCCTTAATTAATTTAAATTTTTATATTTCATGTCGGTGAATTTGAAAATTTAAATTCTAGCAACTTGGTCTCAACCGATTTATGATTTTTTCAATATCACACCATTCTAGAACTGACTTTAATTAATGTAATTTTTGTAAAAAGAAAATTAATATAAAAATATTTTAAATTGAATCTTATAAAAAGAATAAAAGCATACTTTTAATTTGGTTCCTGTAATAAGAAGTGGAGGGAGTATTTTTTTTTTTCCCTTCCATATGTCATTTTCTAAGCGAACCGTCTCTGAAACCTTATAAAGGGACTAATTTACATTTTTCCTAAAGCTAATGATTTTGAAGAGTCTTAATAAAATATTCCTTGACATAGCACATTTTTTTTTTCTTATTATTTAAAATTTATTGAAAAAACGAAAAATAAAGAATGTTTTAGAAGGAGTATATTGAACATATTGTTAGAATTTTTGGTTATTTTTTCCTTCATAGACAAACAAGGCATGGGTTGGTGAAAAGGATAAAAGTTGAACTTACATGGCAGCAAAGGAAGCAATCCATTTAAAAAAAGAAGTGCCAAAGCTATTGCCTCCTAGCACGGTGGCATCGTGGAGGAGCTTCTTGGCTGCAACCTTGAGCTCTTGTATATCGGAATCGATTAAACTAGCAACAACAGCATCCGTTTTCATAGCCACATATTCTTGTAATATTCTGCCCATCGTGCTTCCCTCACAATTCACTACGTTATAAGGTTCTCTTTTAATAGGACTATAATAATAACAAGTGAGAAAGATTTATATATAACCGTAGCTTGGGGTGTACTTTAAAGTAACTGTGGGATTAATCTTATGTTGTTATGAGAGGTCATAATTCAAAGTTTCAACCAATGGTCAGGGAATGTAAAACGATGCGAACTTTCGGATCCTCTTCACTTTTTTTCCACTTTTTTCTTGGTTTTGACTTTTTTCCCACTTGTTTCTTGGCTTTGACTTTTTTTCATGGGTTTACCATGTCATATTACGGGTCTGTGATGCACATTGCATTTCATTCCTTAGGGGTTGGGGTGACTGTGCTGTCATGCATACACCACAATGGCACTCCGTTTCTCATGTTGCAAATTGTCGTAACAATTACAATAACAATAGTATGTTATATTAATATGGTGTGATATAGTGGATAGTTAATAATGTTTCGTTTGTAGTCAAATATTTGATTTTTAAGGAGGTATTTGTTTTATTGTATCATTTTTTATGCTCAAAATTTTCATTTTTAAAAATGTTATTCTCATATACATATTTGACTGAGAGTGAGTAATTAAAAAAACTTATTTAATTAAGAAATTGAAAAGAAATATTGTAGAAGAATGTAATAGGAATAAGAAATTATTATAGAAAATAATTTTCATTTTTATGGGAATAGGAAATATCTATTCCTTTTACATATGAATAAAAATGGTTTAAATATGATAATGTAACCTTCCAGAGAGTAAAACATATTCAAGAATAAATTTTTATAACTAATTGATGAACATGAAAATATTTATTTACACCCTCATATTTCCGGAAATAAAAAAAAAAGATGACTGAAAACAAATGTTCAGTTAGTTTTGTGTATATGAAAGAATATATATGTTGAAAAAGATTAATTTTTTAAATAGATATTAGTATTTGAAAAATTAGTCTCTAACTCTTGATTGGAAGATAATTTGAGAATAATAATATAATAATAAAGTTCTATTAGAAGATGACATGAAAGGAACATGTTAGTGTGGAGTATATGAAAGAACATATCTTGAAAGAAATTAATCTCTTAAATAGATCTTTATATTTGAAAAATTAATCTCTAGCTCTTGATCGAAAAATAGTTTGAAAATATATATAAAAAAAAAAAACATTACCAACTAGTATATTACTTGTGGGTTAAACAACATTATCAACCAGGTGTTCATGTGGTGCACAGAGTAGTGAAGCTTCACCAAAATTTAGGGAGAGCCAAAATAAAATAAGCTAAAATGGAACTTGTTACTTGTTTATATTTTAAGTTTTAAATTGATCCTTATGTTTAAAAAGTTTTATCGTTGTATATAATAAAATAATTCTTTGTTTCACTAAATTGATCTTTTTGTCAAGTTTTTTTTGCACAAATTTAGCTAACTTTTTGATATATGATAAATTGTGAAAATGTTACATCAGTCAAACTTAACATTGCTAGTGTCCAAAATTAACAAAAGAATCAACTTGACCTAACAAAAATACTATAAGAAACCAATGAAAAATTTAAAAATTAAATAATTATATTTAAACCTAAAATATACATGAAGGACAAAATATCTATTTTAATATTAGTGAATATTACTAAATGCGAGAGCAATTTCTAGAATAATATTCTAAAAAATTCTTAAATTTCTCATTTCCTTTGATATATCCTTGTGTACTTGAGATACTTTTTGGGTTCAAATGGTGTAGAAGTTTATTTTGTTCATTTTTTTACAAGTTTTTCTCTTGAAAAAATAATAATTTTGTTTACTCTTAAATCTATTTTATATAAATTTGTCAAATGCCCATAGAAAAAGAGAGAAAAAATATTTGCATAATTATCAGTGCATATATATAAGAAACATGTACATTTAAATTTCACACACACACACACACACACATATATATATATATATATATATATATATATATATATTCTTTTAAAAAAAAATTGGGGAAGGGAGGATTGGCTAGCTCTCCCCTGTCATAACATAGTTGCACTTGCACCCCTGGGTGCACATGATGAAGCATATTTTTTTCACCTGATATAAGGAGTGTTTCATTTTTTTCTTCATGTAAGAACTTTTATTTAAAAAAAAAATGAATTGACGTTTATGATCTTCGTTGATAAATAGTAACCCTAAACAAGTTGGAATAAGCACATGCACATACCTTGCAAGTTTTTGAAAGAGTAGCAATTTATGCTAAAATTCATCTTGACGTGCATTTTTAAATTACATATATATACACTTTTTTTTCCCAACAGATTTTAGTTTGTAGGCAAACGTAACTACTACTATCTTTTTTAAAACACGAGGAAACGAGGGGCCCGATCTTTAGACATACTTTTATTTTGTCTTTAATTTCTTCCGCATGGTGTCCGTGTCACAAAGATTAAATCATTGTTTGTTGTAATTAATTATAATAAAGAAAATTTAACATTTTAAGGAGTCATGAAATACAGATGAAAACCATAAGAGGATGTCTTACAAATCAGATATATATAGAGAGAGTTACAAGCTTAATATATAATTTGGTTGTTACGACAGATCATAACATGTGCTTAGTATATCTCGTTGTTTTTGCGAATATAATTCGTTCAAAATTGATATAATCATCCACGAGTACATCAATATGAAACTACCCTTTTTATAAAAAAAAAATAATGAAAGAAAGAAAATAGCCTTTTAAAAGATAATTACTTGCTATACGGAATAAGATTGCAGAGCAAATCAAGCCGGCATGCTGATCTTGCAAGGTAAGGCTAAAATAATAACTTGGATGGCATCAAGCATTCGAGCTTGTGCTGAGAGAGGGAACAATGATACTTAAAACATACATGATTGTATAACTTTTATTACATACGAATTTTCTATTTTTTAAAATTGGCCTACATATACTTCTACATGCTTGGAGGTGAAGTTAGCTAAAGGGATTGACAACATATTATACATTATACATTTATACCAGATATATTAACAATAGTAATGTGTGTGTATTATTTTTGGTATTTGTGTGTGTATTATTAAGATTAATAATATTAATAAGTTTATGATTGGAAAAATAAAATGCCAGATATTTTAATTCATTGAATTAGTGATTTAGTAAATTATTTATTATAGAATCGTACTTTTTTGTGATGTAATAATAATTAATCGCACATTACATAATAGAGGAGTTAATCGTGAAAAATCATAAAATTTACGGGGAAAGAAGTTCGGACATATTCTATATATGAAGCGCTCTTTGCCTGAAGAATAGGCGTCGCTCCCTAATTAAGCGCCCGACCCGCGTTAGAAGGGAAGATTAGCCAAGCGAGAAAAGACAGAGGCAGGGGGACAAAGAAGTCTTTCGACTTGATTCATAGATTGAATCAATGATAGATAGAAAAAAGAGATCTCATTCATCTATCTTTTTTTCTCTACTCTCTACAGTGCTTTCTTGAAGTCTGAAAGCCCATTTGTGTCAAGACTGGGGATGGGCTTAGTCACTCCATGACTCTAGTCTAAGGATCGACTGACTGAATCGCGTGACAATCCTTAAGGAAAAAGAAAGACAAGAGCAGCTAGCAGCGGAGGATCTTCTATGAAAGTAAAGAACATACCGAAGCTCAGTACGCATAGAAGTCAAGTCTACCTTTATTTAGCCAATAATTTTTAATCTAAACAACTATATTTTTACGTTAGATTCTATTAACAAATAAGAATTTTGATCATGAGAAAATAATTCATATTTTGATTGTAAGTTTTCTTTTATCAAATAAACAACTATAATTTTCAACTAAAAAGAGTTGTTTATATATTGATGAAAATAATAATAGTAATTTCAATAATAACATTCATTAATTTGAAGTATTTAGTAGATTGTTATAAGAAACCTGAAAAGTAAAATTTTAAGAAAAAATGAAGATTGAAAAAAATTAAAATATTGAGAGAAAGTGCATAAAAGTAAATCAAATGAAAAAGAATTCATTAAAAAGCGAAACAAATACATATATATATATATATATATATATATATATATATATATTACGACCTTAATCAATAATGATAATGTGTGTAGCTTGAATGGTATATGAGAATATTTGAGTGATTGGTGATTTAATTCAAAAAACAATCATTAATGAAAGTCTTATTTATAAATTTATAATACTAACGATCGAATTATATTATTTTAAGATATCAACAACAACTTACTAATTTCCTACGTCTAGTATCGTCACTTATGCAATTGATTTAGAAAATATTTTTTGAATTAATTCTCAGGACAGCCAATTTATTAAAAATTGGGAAAAAAAATCCACATTGATTGATAAAAAAATCAATCTAAAAACACTTTGTATATAAATTTTTGTATAACCAGTCTAAAAAATATTTAGTGCAATCACATGAAAAAAGACCAATTCCGCAAATGAATAAATAAATTAAAAAACCAACATATCTCCCACAAACTACAATGGTATGCTATTCCCATCTATTGAACTTTTAAAAAAGAAAGTGTTTAATACTAACCAGGTTTATTTTTTGGTGAAAATTAATACTAACAAGGTGATAAAAGCATTGGTTACAATCATTAAATATATCTTTTTAAATGGTTATACTAACAAAATTAGTAATTATTTTTATACTATAAAATATATTTATTTTCAAATAATCAGTATTCTTATTTACCTTGAATAAATAATATAGAGAGAAAGGTCCCTTTCATGCATGTCAACTTGCCCTATTGTTTTTAGTTTCCAATTCCATGTTCTCAAGTCAACAACAATAATAAAAGAACACATCTAGAAGTGAAAACTCAAAGTTTCCGACTGTGAATATCCCCACATAATGATGATGGTTATAGAATTAAGGAACACACATGAAATAATAAGTTTGACTATTTCTACCCCCTCCTACCCAAACCCAATCAAAGAAAGGATACTTTACTATTGCTGAACGAGAAATGGAAACAAAAGCAATAATGAGTCCAGCATCATACCCAGAAAGTGAAGAAGCCTTTGTAGCTGTTTCTGCCGATAATGATCACGAGTACTTTCAGCTTCGGAAAAGCACTTTAGCATAACCATAATATAACCCCATCTTTTATTAGAAGCAATTATGAGTGTGATTGAGTACTGTAACCAACAATAATAATCACACAAACTTCGAAGATTTTTCCATTACCTATTTGCTGTCTCCACCATGCCACCCACTACCATTAATACCTTATAATTGCATCATGTCTTGTGCTTCTCCAAACATCGCCATCACCTCAAAAGTCGGTCACTTCAAAAAAATTTAATCCCAATAATTGGTGCACCGGAGCGCGATAGCAATAAGAAAGATAGAAACATCTTATAAAAATCAAATTAATCCACAAAGTAAGATTATCTTAACATTAACAAGGTTCAAATGTATTTTAGTAAGTTTTAATTAATTAAAACTTTAGTATTAGTAATTTAATTTCAAGTTCATCTCATGTTTTCGTATACCGAATAATTCGAGAAAGTAAAGTTATTATACTATTAATCAATTAAAATTAAATTTATGGAAAATTAAATAAGAAAAAAAATGAAAAATTACAAGTGGGACCCGTATGAAATTTACTCCAACAATGATTCTCACGTGAGGGGAGGAAGTTTAGCATGGTGACTATACATGATGGGGATGATGCTGCGGCGGCTGCTGCTGGTGATGGCGTCCTTTGCGGGTATTAACAGCCGTTGACTCGCGCGAATCACAAACCTGAGTCTTAAACTTGCAACCGAATTTCCGGCCCAGCGACGCCCTCCAACCACCGGCGGCGCCGCCGGCAGACTTGTCAAACTTGGCGATAACTCTCTTCATAGAGGAACACTCGCGTTCCAGTTGATGCACCCGCGTCCTCATGCTATCCATGTCCAAGCGCAGCACCTGATTCTCCCTCACCGCCACGCGCCACGTGCCGTTCCGTTCCTGCACCTGCTCTAAGTCTAACCCTAATCCTTCTCCTCCGACGTCCTCCGCTTCCCGTTCCAGCACCGCCGACTGCCGCCCAGGCTCCGCGGCCGCCTCCGCCGCCATCAGCGTTCCGGCGATGGCGTGTCGTAGCTGAAGCTGCTCGAAGAACAGCACCTGAACCACCGCGCGCAGCGGAAGCCTCTCGTTTTGCGCCGCGTGCGTGCACGCCTCCAGCGTCAGCTTCTGACAGTCTAACAATCCGCAAATCTTCTCTCTCTCCTCTTCCGAAACCCACGGATGTGCCTACGAAAGGGCAAATCAACGTCAAATTAGAAAAACGAAAATTCGCAACGGAAAATCGCAACGGATTAGGTAATACCTTGAGGTACACATCGACGGCGCGGTAAAGACCGTCGTCGAAGAGTCTGGCCTCGTCGGGAAGCGAGATGGCGAAATTGTAGAACTTCTCCGGCTTGAGATTTGCGTCGGAAGCTATCTCGGAGAGGTAACCGTCGATGAGTTTTCCTACAAGCATAAGCGCCGGCGACCTCGTCGCCGCCGCGTCTTCCGTCGTTGCCGCGGTGGTTCTCGCTTCTAAACCTTCCAAGAAGTGACTCAAAATCCTCTCCACGCAATCGACGTCGTAAAGCGTTTCGTTCAGGTACGAGTAGCTCGGCACGAGAAGGTCGTCGAGCGTGGCTTCTTCGAGCTGCAACCCTATCTTCTTCTCCAGCGCGTCTCTGCAGGCTTCGGAGGCGTTCAGTATGTTCGCCGTTCGCAACAATCCGAACAGAAACCTCGTCGCCGTCGCTGCCTTCGAACTCTTCTCCAGCGGAAGATTCGAAACCACCGTCTCCAGAAGCTCCTTCTGCTCCGCCTCCGTCGCAACGGAGGAAGAAGAAGATGACGACGGTAACGGTTTTCGATTCGATCTCGAAACTCCAGGAATGTACTTCTTAGCATAATACATCACAGACGTCTCAATAATCTCAGGACTCAGCTCCGCGGTTCTCATCGCAAGAATCAATCGTTTAAACATAGGCAACCGCAGAAGCGCCAGATCTTCAAACCAAGACTCTCCGGCGCCGGTACCGGCGCCGGCGCCTGCCTTTCTTCTTCCGGCACCATCGAGTCCATTCCAGATGACCTGTTTGGACGCAGAAGTAGCGTCGCTGACCGGCCAGCCGAACAATGCAGGATCCGAAGACGAAGTTCTGGAAACCACGGAATCGACGCACCTCTGCGTGATTCCGAGATTTTCCGCTATAGGCATCAAGGAGTCACACGATTTTAGCGTCTTGACAGAGTCCTTGAGGCTCTTGAGCACGTGCTGCGATAGAAACATCTCCGTCTTTGAAACGAGGTTGTCCTCGGAGTAATCCTCGGTCATTTCGAGAAACTCCCCGGCGCAACGGAGCGCCGCCACATTGGACGGCGTCAGGTCGATCTTGACGCCGTAACAGAATTTCGCGGCCATCTCGAACGCCTCGGAGCCTCCCGGGAAGCCCGTGAAGGTTACGTGACACTGCTCTTCCACGATTTCGTCTTCATCTTCGTTTTCTTGCTGCTGCTGTGCTGCAGAGGAATGAGTCGCTGCCTCTTGCTGCGTAATTAGAAGGTGGAGCTTTCGGCTTTTTGACATGAGAGGAAACTGAAAGAAACGGTTATCAGAGACAAATTTCAGAGAATGAAGTACGGAATGTTGTCGCTACTGGAAGTGGAAATGGACCCATCCATGTGAGTGAGAATTGAGAAAATTTGAAATTTGATTCTCTGAGTTCTGAGGCTTACCTTGTGGAGATGGAATGTCATGTCATCAACTTCCACCACAATGTCACTTGGCAATCCCGTTGTGCAGAACCTGCAGAGTAAAAATTGTGAGGAAAAAAATTTAAAAAATGAAAAGCTTGAAGGAAGATAGTAATCTAGTATCTAACCATGCTTGTCCTTTGGAGCTGGGTTTTTCGGCCGATGACATTTTTTTACTCTGTAAATGAAATGTATGATATGATGTTTTTTTTTTTTTTTTTGTTCTTCAGGGGTTTCTGAGTAGGTTACTGGACAGACAGATCCATGAGAGTGAGAAGGGTGGGAATGATTTTTAGGGAGAGTGGAGACACTGAAAATATTGCGACTGTGAAAGATTGGACGGATGCAGAATGTGGGGGCATAATACCCAGAGTTGTTGTGGTAGTGTTGAAGGGGGGGTGAAATGGACTTGACTTGCACTACCAATTGGAAAAAAAAAGAAAGGGAAGACGAGAATGAAAGAAATTGCTTGTTTGTGCTTTTTGTTGAGTTTCTTTTTTGTAAAGAAAACAACAACAGATGAAACTTCAACAAAAGAAAATAAAAATAATAATAAAATAAGTGAAACAGAATGGAATCCACAAACTCAAAGCGGACAAATGGATCTTGAGCAAATTCCTAAAAAGGGGATCACATTGGGTCGTTTTTCCCTCCTTTACCAACCCTTCTTTCTTTATCTTTTCTATGAATCAGATCAGAACTTCATTCTCACCCAATGTCTCTCTCTCTCTCACGACTTACGAGGGTAAATAGACTCAACTAAAAGGAGGTGTCTTGTATGAGTTTTTCTCCTTAAAATCCTTGAAAAGACAATAATCACCTATTAGTCCTTATAGTATCTTGCACTTTGCGCAAATGATGTAATATTTTGTAGTATTTTATAAATGAATTTCTCAAATATGAATAATATGATTATTTAAAAAATTATGAGTTTTTAATATTAAATTTCAGGCCTTCATATATAATTATATAATATAAATTTAATTTTCTCACTCTTAATATGTTTTTTCTCATAAAATATGCTCTTTTGTTTCATTGCAGTTATTAATGACCATAGACTTCACGAGAGCAAGAAATTTATGAAGCAGCCTCTTTCTATATATTATTATACTACTACCAGAAAATGAAATCAATTTTAATCACTGGGATTAGTAATGTAGGTTACTTTTTTGATCTGTCAATGTCATTTGCAAAGAATAAATCACAGTAACATCGTTCAAATTAGGACTAGTGAGTCTGCAACTAAGAACACAGGTCAATTTTAGTGGTTAAAAATATTGATTTTGAAACTTTTGTGACCACCACCAGGCTCCAGCTCATAAACTCACTCGATTGGATTTAATTGGTCATAGATTTTCCTACTTTATCAAGTGGACATACATATAAACAGTCATAAGTAGCAACTGGTATATAAAAAGAAAGTTTGTTTCATATGAATCTCAAAATCATTATTGTTAAGATTTGTTTAGTTTTCAAACTTTAGATGTTTTCAGCTCTGGTCCCCTTGCTCTATCTTCTGGAAATGCCCCTCCCCCTACTCTTAGAACAAAAGAGGTTATTTTTTATGTACCAAAATAAAAGAGATTTTTGTTTTTTATTATTTAAATGGAAATGAGCGACCCCCTCATTTATGTTGGCATATCTGCCCTTTCATCCCTCCTTGAATTTATGGCTGCATTTAATAAGTAGACAGCTACTGTAACATAAAGAATTATTATTCGAATCACAAGTTCAAAGTGAACGGAATGAATTATTTTTCAAATATTCAAATTGAGGAGAATAAAAAATGTGGACAAAATATCAAATTGTGTTGGAAGGTAGGACCGTCCAAGAAGAACATCTAAGGGCACAATATCCTCAACAAGGATATGTGGAAAAGGTCAAATAAACCCCACTTATACCCTACATGGGTTTCAAATGTCTTTGAACGAACAAAGTTACTGGGAGGATAGACCAATTATTTGAGAAATATGGTTTACACTAATAGGTAATAGGGCATGTCTTTGATGCTTCTTTTCACGTGTTTGGTGGCTCACCATGAGAGGATTTGCACAAAAGAAGTCGTGTCACTGTGTCAATAATGTACCCTATTAGTCTGGCCATGGATTTGGGCGTTCTTGAAGGACAATATAAAGACAAGCCACCAAAACCAAAATAACAAAGGGATAATTACAAGACTCAGTTCAAACTTCATAGTAATAGCTCTTTGATTAGGCAATGTGAGTAAGTCTTAAACTATTTGCTATCTAGTTGTTCAGTTTCATTAACATTTATGTAAAAATTTCTAATTAGTATATATATTGTAAGATTTACTAGTAATTACTATTTTTTATTAATGATTCTTATATTGATATATAATGAATTAAAATCAAACTATTTTTTTCTTATATTTAAAATTCCAAATGTCTCCCCTCTCCCTCGTTCACGAATTCCCACCCTCATCTTTCTCTCGCTCGAGGACATACACACATTTACAAAGAGTAGGTTAAAAAAGGGAGCACAGAACCACGATAAAAGATAAAATAATAAATGATAGTAATAATTAAATCCAAAAGTTATGTGCCAAGCTGAAGAAGCATTATATATAACAAGCAGCACAAGAACAGAGGAAATTATTCTTTATTAATTGAACCATAAACATAGAAAAAGCATGCACAGTTATGTAGGTTAGTTTAACTTGACCACCCCTACGTTACGTTACATCATTATACACTCTGAAAAATAATATATATAAAATCAACAAAATTGGTTATAAATATAATATAATAATTATAGATGTACGATGTCTATTTATAGTTTCATTTTTATTAAATAAAATATATATTAACAAAAACAAGCTAAATGATTTTTTGTTTAATAAGCTAAAGATTTTTATTGATAGACTAATTAAGTGATAGCAAAAAAAAAAAAAATGCATACTTAGCATAAAAATAACAAAACAAGCTAAGGGATTAACCATTTTCATTTGTATATGATTGCTTTTAATAGTATTCTGCCTGCAACACCTACGAGTAATATAAGAGGGTATTCCAATCCTGATTTTTCTTTTCTCTGTTTCTCTCTTTCTCATCAAGCAAGAATATTTATCGCAGACCATTCACTGCGACTGCTTCAAGAATTTGAGGATTCCCATTACATGCAGAAAACAGCATTTAGAAAAAAGTAAATTTCATCTTTGTAAGCCACTTTAGCACATTTAGCTAGTTTCTTAGTCAAGGTTCTCCTTGCTCTAAAGTCTAAACTATTTAATTTTATATATATTTCTATTAATCTTATCACTTAAATCAACTATTTGTTGGGTTCAGGTGTCATATTCATAATACTTCAATGATATACACTCATTTATGTTTCAAGATAGTACAATACAATATACTTTGCTAGCCAAGTCTAAGCTTATTAAACTCATCTTAGTTTATTATTCCTTTCGTACCACTTTGCTTAATTCAATAACCAAAGAAAAAGAAGACTAATGTTCTCTATTACACTTTATTTATGCATTAATTTCAATGTAAGTTGATACAAATACAATTTTTTTAATTTAGCGCATGTTTGGATCGACTTCGATTACACATTTAATTATATATAAAATCCACATCAAATCTCTTAAAAAAATGACGCAAAAGCTACTTCAAGACGCTTGGTTCAAAGCGATTTGCTATTTCCTCTTCCTCCCAACACATAACCAAACATGTTCTGAATAACTTTTCCAGCATATCTGATATCTCCAACAATCAAACAACATAGTTATACTTTGAGGTGGAGTTCTTGATTGTGTTGGTTGCTGAGTAGATGACAACGCCAGGCCATGAGCGACACATACAATGATTTCCCTCCTGTATGCTATTATAAACATTGGTCAAGTGATTGCCACATCCATCCCAGGTGTATTTCTCACACCTTCGGCACAACACCTTAAAACACATGATGTTTCTGGAACCCTGATGAAAATCGAGTTATCATATTCTATTTTGTAATGCTAGCTCTGCCTCACATACAAATTAATTAAATGTGATACAACACTTGATGTTTAATTTATTAATCAACCAATAGGAATTACCGTCATGAATTTTGTGTACATTAATTTATACTTAAATTTTACCACATGCTAAATAGAACTGCTCATATCCTTTTGCCCGTCTGGCCTAGAATTATCCACTATAGAACTGAAGAATTAATTCACAATAAGTCTCCGCTCCTAGGATAGCAACCTATGCTAAAGTGCACCTACTCTCTCAGTATTTTGTTTATATATAACCACTAACTAGAATTAACAAAGGCTTAACTATGATATATCCAATCCTTTTTCCCAAGTTACACATGATGTAATCATTATTTTCTAACATTGGTGGATGATTGCACAAGGTTCACTTGGCTGCACCTAATGAGGCACAAGTCAGAAGAGCCTAGACTAATTAAATTGTTTTTTCAATTTGTTCAAAGTTCAAACACAATTTGGAAAAACAATTAAAACTATGAGAAGTGGCAATGCTAGGGAGCTTTCACTTTATGATTTTTTGTAGTATAATTGTATAAAGGTATTAATCATCAACTATCATGCCCTCACAACCGAAACAAATTTTCGTTGCAGAACGAAAACATCAACACCTATTACCACTTCAATTAGATTATATCTTAAGATACAATCGAATTACGAGCAAGCATTTTCACTATCGTTTGGTTTCAACCAGCTGTTCTAAGAGTTACAGCTTTCTAGTAATTGCTGTGGTAAGTTTCAAAATCCTCTGTATAGATTCTGCAGAGCATGCCAAGAAAAAGTCCAGAATTTAGAAATGACCAGCTACATTTTTGAAGTTTTTCAATACACTATCAACTAGAACAACAATTACCAGCTTGGATGAGAGGACTGAAATTAGTTAGTAGCATACAATTTTAAATTCATTCACTTCCTTCTCCAATTCTTAATTAAATACGATTTTAATACCACCTTCATATGTCATACTCTAGCTAACAGCCTAACAGAACATAACAAATGAACTTTTCTGCTCAAGTTGATACTTGTTGAATGTTAATTCAGGAAATTCAAGTTAATAAAGTCTTCAGTCTTCACTTATTATTTAACAGCATTTAAATCCCTGATATTCTCTCGTGGAAGCTTCATTATTTTATTTTATTTTAGTCCTAAATAATGGGGATAGTAGGAAAGGAAGGCAAAGAAGAAAAGAGAAAAGTCTTTCAAATTCAATTCACCGTTCAAGTTACGTGCTAGTTGTTGCTACTTCTTACTCGGTTATTGCTACAAAAACGTAACCAGAGGATCTATTCTTTCTTTCGTTCTTGCCTTAATTATCTCTCCCAATGGCTTGCTTCTCTTTAAACCTCTCAGCTCTTCACATGTTCAGACCATGCTTAAATATTCCTCAAATCGTTGCAAATCCATTGCAGCATCACAAGACTCGTAAAATCAAGATCTTAGCTTGCCAAGCTAATCAAAATCTTGACCAATCGTCGACAAAGGTAATTTTCTAATTTATACACTTATCATTCATATATGAATTAATGATTATATAAGTAAGATTAGTTTATTTTAATTTTCCCTTTTATTAATTAGGTACGTCTATGATTAATTTCGACAAATCATGTTAATCTATTAAACTCTTTATGATTACTTCCTCATATATATATATATATATATATATATATATATATATATATATATATATACACACGATAGATGAACCTTCTCTTGTTAAATAGAATTAAATCATGTTGTATGGTCAACCAATATTATAGTGTTTGCACACACACAAAAAAAAATTAGTATTTTATTGTGAAAAATTAATACCATAACATCATTGATGATTACTTAAAATATAAATATTTCTATACTTATAACTAACACTATCATTGATTTTTTAATATTTATTTTAAAAATAATCATTTCAAAATTGTCTCTAATAAAAAATATATATTCTTTTAAAAAAATATTGTATAATCTTTACACCAACAGTATATTAAAATTAAGCTATCTATACGTATTAAAGAAATCATTTATCCATATGATTATCTTTCTGTTAGTTGTAATAACACTTAAACCTATGGTGCCAGGAAAAATCTATTGCTGAGCTTGGAAATAGCAAAGGAACAAGTTCCCCAAATGGTGTTCCCCCTAAATTCCCAAGCAAGGATTTCAAGAAGAAAATTGCCATTGTTTCCTTTTTAGGAGCTCTGGGACTTTTATTATCTTCGAGGCTTCACTTCTTTGGTGTTCCTATGAAGGATCACTGTGCTCATGCATTACCATTCAAAGAGGTTTGTTCCTCAACGGCTCCCCATTTCATATTTTATCAGTCTTGCATGTCACATGCACATGATAATTGATAATTCGTTTATACCCAACTCTAATTCCATCAGCACATAGTTGAGAATAAGGAATTTCGTTTTGTTTTATTTCATTTTTTACTTGCCAATAACTCAGTAAGGAAAGATTGTTTCTTTGAAGTATGGTAGATTGGGGAAAACTTTGTTACATCACTTCATTTTTGCTTATTGGATTTGTAATTGTAATTTACTTTGTTGTTGGGTGTTCCAGGCTCGGCCCATTGGGAAGTTCACTGTGGTGGAGTTTAATGCAGATTGGTGTGAAGTATGTGGGGAATTAGTTCCTGATGTGTACGAAGTAGAGTAGCAGTATAACACCACCGAGTGTGTGTGAATCAACTGAAGTGGTTTAACAAGTGGTCTTGGATTGGAGTTCTAAGTATGCACTTGAGTTAAATATTCCGAAGGAAAACTTAATCTTTTATAATAATTTTATCTAACTTCAATAGGATTGTCTTGACAGTAAGATTACATGTGATTTAGAAAAAAGAGTAGCACTATAATAATGACTACTATTGCTGTAGATACCTTATGCATTATTTCTCAAATTATTGAACTTTTTGTAACTTTTCATGTGCAATAATTTACTATCTATCCTGATTCCACTGACATCAGAGGACAGGGAACGGGAGAACTTTGTTATGTTCAATGTGGATAACACCATGTGTGAACATGAACACTTTTTATCCTCTTCCCCTTGTGCCCAATCAGAAAGCGCGTTTGGTAGATGGAAATAATGTGAATTTTTCCAGCTAAATTCACACACGAGCCACAACTAAGGGTGTGTTTAGATTAAAGTTGCATCCAACAGAACCCCATATTAGACTCAATTTACTACTCACATAACTTTTTTGTTTATGCATTGAAATGTGTAATTTTCCCGTTCAATGTGGATAGAACGCCTATCCGAACAATCTTAATGAATATGCTTGATGAGTTGAACTTATTATGTTCTATCTTCTATTTACTTAGACACTCTATAGGTTCAACCGTTCAAGCCTAGTTGTAATGTTCAATGCAGCAACACAATTTTATACGCTTTGGCATTAATGTAACAGCTACCTGTAGTTCATGTTATTTGTCAATTTTAACATTAATAATGTTACGGAAAACTCAGATAAAGGAAGCCGCGTTATTCATATGGTTATTAAGATCGGTTGAAAATAGAGAATTTTGAATTACAAGTGGACAGAATGGAGGATGTCTGGTACTTCATTTTCCTACTTCCAATTTTATTTGTTACTTTTCAAATACCTGGCAGGTGACTTTAATTTCAGCGAACTCTATTGGTAGCAAAATAACACTCTTGTCAGCAAAAGATCGTGCAATTTTTTTGTTGAAAAAGGGTAAAGTAAAAGTAGTGTGCTACAACTAGAACCTTTGAGAACTAAAAATCAAAACCGAAATACATGAGTTTTTGATACTATTTCTTGAATAACGGCACCTGAGCAATATTTTTTATTGGACTTGTTAAACTTTTGATGGAATTGTATTGCTATCATTTTTTTTGTTCCCACAACTGATTGCTACATATTCTACGCGCCTGATTTCATAGCAAATTTGGCCAAGTTAACCATCATTCCTTGCCCCCTCTTACATAAAATTTCAAACTTTTATCTTTCTTTCTATAGTTGCCACCAAAATTATGAGTGCTTTCAATAATGGACTACAACAAAGTATAAGAAAAACCTAGAAGGTTGCCTTTAGGTTCTAATGGTGCCTGAAGTTGAATGAATAAACCGCATTACACAAGCATCAGTCAAATTGTCATTAAAATGCAAGGTTAGGCTACAGATATTACCAAAAAGACTAGAGGAAGGTATAGTTGTTGGAACGCATCATTTCTTATAGACAAAAATCCTAAATTAGCTTCTAATTTATCCAATTTGCAACAATTTAGCAGTAAATTTTGATTGAGAAAGAACTAAATTGGTGTGTATTTATTGATGCATATTTTGATCAGTGATGGGATAGACTGCTAAAATTGATTTATGAGAGATCAAGTTTCGAGTGACCACATTAATGATCAAAACTTTTTTTTATTAGTTTGAGTTGCTAATTTTGAGCCTTTACCTTGACCAACTTCTCTGGCTTACACAGAAACGAGGTTAGAGGAGTAAAAGCCTATAAGGGGCATGGTAGGAATCGGAACCATGATTGTTTTAATCTCACTTATTAGCTTTGGCTAAGTTAACTTCTGTACTATTGAAGCACCGCTCGCGAATAGCATTGTGATGTTGCGCGTTTCAACTAATACATGGGGCGTGGTAGTTTTCCAGCTCAAATTGTACATGATAACTCTTCATATATATCACTTTCTGTATGAACAAATAATAGTGAAATCTGTTTATTAATTACTTAGGATTGGTCAAACATAATTAACTGCCTTGGACGTTGTTAGTACGATTCAGAGAGGAGAATGAAAGCAGAAGACTGATGCCAATCATACACCAAAATGGTTATATCCTACAACTACAAAAGAGAAAAAGGAAAATATTAATGGCCTTCGTCATTCAAATAATAGGTGTTTCACCCAAAAATAAGTATATATGTCACTGAACTACATGTCCTAACAAGCTATTTGTTGAGGGTGAGCTAGTTCCACTTAACCAAGTATCATGCACAGACACAGGAGAGCTGTCCTTCACCTCCTCAATTGATTGCAAGGACATATCAGTCTTGAGGGGAACAATCAATGTCTCACTCCCAAGTCCTGCAGCTCTCTCAAAACTAACACCTCTAAGTGAATTCACACTTCCATCTCGGGGCGACGAACACACGGATCCAACTGATGAAGCTGTGCATATGGTTTCCTCCATAGTTGCCCACCCGCTGCGCCTGATAAGTTCTAGCTCCTCAGCTACTTCAATCATGGTAGGCCTCATGTCACTATGAAAAGCAAGGCATCTAAATGCAAGCTCAGCCACCTTGTGAATGGAATAGAGTGTCCAAGCATCCCTATGTGGCTCAAGGAAGGGATCAATGATGTCATCTATGCAACCCTTCCTGATCCTATCAACAGCAAGTGCAGCCAAGTTGATTTCACTCTGAGGTCGCGCAAAATCAACCACTTTCATGGCTGTTATTATCTCTACCAAAACCACTCCAAAACTGTAGACATCACTTTTATCAGAAAGGTGGAAGTTCTGGTGGTATTGAGGATCAACATAGCCTGGGGTCCCTTGTGGGGCGGTCGAGATATGTGATGTTTCTGACATGCCAAGCCTAGAAAGCCCAAAATCTGCCACTTTTGATTGAAAACTATAGTCCAAGAGTATATTACTGGATTTTATGTCTCTGTGATAAATTGGAGGATCAATTGCAGAATGGAGGTATGCTATAGCATTAGCAGTTTCAGTAGCAATGGTGAGTCTTATTGTCCAAGGAAGTACTTCACCCCTCTCTCTTTGCAAATGTTGAGATAGTGTTCCATTTGGCATGTACTCATAAACAAGTATCTGCTCTCCCCCTTCTATGCAGCAACCTAAGAGGCGCACCAAATTCGGGTGACTCACCGAAGAAAGGAGCTTGATCTCATTCATGACTTGGTCAACACTGTTGGTGTCTCTATACTTGATCTTTTTTATAGCAACACACTCATCATTGTGAAGGTGTCCAGCATAAACTGTGCCAAAAGCTCCAGTTCCCAGCCTATGTTTTTCAGAGAAAAAACTTGTGGCTCTTTCTATTTCTTTGTAGGGATATAGAGGAACAGTTGAGTCTCCTGCAGCTTCGCGTAATAGGCGCTTTACTGTCACTTGTTTTCTCAGCCAAGAGGAACGACGCCTATTAAAGTAACATACAAGAGACAGAGCAGCCACAAGGATAGATCCAACTATGATCCCTGCAAACAATCATGCAGCATTTGCTCAAATTCTACTTGACATTTTTTCATGAACAAAGAAGAAGAAGAAGAGTTTATCTAAATCAATTATGTATCCGGATAATGGGAATACAGAAATAATTGAATCAAGAGAAAACACAAAAACCAGCTAGTACTTAGTCTTATCAATTGAAATTAGTGATTCAGTTTTCTTCAACTGTTGTTTATTTTAGTACTATCTTTTAATAAATATACCAGTACACTAATTAACAAGAAACTTTGAGGGGGTAATGATTTGTGTATGAAATTCATTTATCAGGTAATCATTGGACAAGAAATTTATGAACTATGCTATATACAATACAGGATTATATAGTGGCAGAAGTTGGTAGGGCTTTACCTCCAACAAGGACACCAATTTTGACTGCTTTCCTACATCCGCCAGACCATAGTGTTGAAGCTTTGCATTCAGAAACTGATGAGAAGGCAAAAACGAAAAAAGGGATTAGAAAATGACAATATTAAATGTACATAAAAGCTTACTTCTCCAAGGAAATCAAATAGTTACTAGTACAGTTATTACATGATGCAGCCGATTTTTTTTACACGTATAATTTTATTCCAGACACCAAAACAATTAACAACTAAACTAAACATTGTGGTATTACTCAGGTCCAGCAAAGTCGGTGAGTTCAATAATGTTCCTTATTGATCGAGTCAAAATAGATGTTTACATAATTTTAGTTTTCCAAGGACTCGTATCACACTCAATTTCTAGTGTCAGCAAAACATAAATTGATAAGCAACGTGTGTCGGTCGGTGGTGTCCTTAACTTAAAAGTTACCACTTAATATTAGGTTCATTTCCTAATTCCCCACATGATAAACGTATTTGTCACCAATCTCTCCCCTTTGACCACTTATAATATTAAAAAATTCAAATCCATCCTACCAGACATGTGCCTTACCTAATTGATCCATAAACAATCCAAAGTATCACCAGAACAAGTTGACTTTTGAAGGATTCTTTCTTTTGCCAAATTACCCTTCAAAAGAACATATCAAGCCAAGCATGGAACAGTTCCCATTTTTCCATATTCTCTGCGAAATTATGGATGACCAATCAGCCATTAACTTCAAAACTTTCTCAATAACCAATTACCCGCTCTCCAGAGAATCAAGAACATCATGATCTATTGGATTTGGTCCACAAGAATCAAAATAATGAACGTTATGCGTAAATCGACATACCATTCATACCCCTAACAAATCAAATCTGCCCATTATGGACTTGGTAAAATCACACCATGATCTTTAAAAGATTCCCCCACTTAAAAAACTCAACCCCAAAATTCCCGATGCACAATCCCACACTAGTATTATAAACTCAACCAAAGCATAAAGCTGCAACCAGATGTCAGACACCACTTGATCATCATTCAACAATCATAATAACCATCCATTATCATCATCATAATCATCATCTTTACAATAATTACTTATAAAAAAGTAAACAATACATATACTTTCTTTCTTAAACAATAATATAGACATTTTTTTTTTACCATTTACCTTAATACTATTATTCCCATAACCAGGATAAAGTTAAATACATGTATTATCAGTTTTATACTGTTAACTAATCAGACATTAATCTTAATAAAACTTTGAAGATAATTATTATAAAAATTCACAAACTTAACTTGGGATTGAATGATAATGGGAAAAGACTAACCTCTCCAGCAACCATCGCCGTCCTTGAATCCGTCTCCGACGAAACCTTCATCGCAGTGGCACCGGAAGCCTCGTTTTCCTCCACCATGATTCACCTCCGTGCAGGATGCATTGTTGGAGCAACTACAGTTTCCTTCAAGCCACCACCCCAACTCAACCATCTGAAATTGGAGCGAGAGCTCCTTCACTTTACTCCTATCAAAAGCAAGAGCAGAGAACAAGAATTTACACCCAACTCGCTCCCAATCTCGGCGCATGAGAACATCATCATCATCATATTCCCAGGAGCCATTACTCTTACTCTTCTGCATTTGCGTGAAGCAATGAAGATCTTCACTTTCGCGCTCACAGCCCTCCACCTTGTTGCGGCCGCCAGCGAAACTCGATGTGGGAATAACGCAGCCACTGAGGTTGGACTCGCAGCTCTGCACCAGAAAGGTGTTGCTCCACGTGGGAGCAAAGTTGTGTCGAAAGAGAGGGTCTAAGAAACTCACGTTGCGGTTGCACTGCACCGGAAGACTAACGAATATTGCATCAGAGGTCACACTCTGAACCTCTAAATCATCAATCTTGACTTTGTTCTCTTTGCTGCAATTTAGTTTGACTTCGCAGTCAGAAGAGAAGCCAAAAGGGTATTGCAAGGAATGTTCTCCACAGCTGCGCTCGCAGTTGTTGTTGTTACTTTTGGCACTCGTTGAACAGCACAAACAGAACATGAAGATAAAGATAGTGAGAACCATAGCGAACTTTGTGTTGTAGTGAAACATTTTCTGGAGATTTGAGGGAACAGTGTTGTAATCATCACCCTTCTGCAGAAAGAAATAAAGAGATACAGTTAATTACAATTACTACTATCTATCTATCTTTTTCTGGTGAAATTGGAAAAAGTGTATAAATATATGGTTGACTTTGTGGACTAAATGGAAATTAAGTCTTGTGAACGATGCGGTTGGGGAGCCATCTATCTCAATAAATGCTTGCAGGAAATAAATAAAGGTTTCATTGAAAAATACGAGTGAAGAAATTGAAATTGGAAAGAGTGATGTTGATATGCACGCATATACATATACTACTACCTGATGATAGCTTTAGCTTCAGGGCTGGGTAACGTTGGGGAATTAATGGGTGTGGCACTGGCAGGAGTTACTCACCAAACCAAACAACTCGAAGATCGAGCTTCAACATTAATGAAATGTCATATACTATAAGAAATAAAACAGAGTTGTTGTCTATTAGTATGTTGCTAACGTTGTTGTTTGTGAAGAAGAAAACAACTATGGAATGAAAACAGAGATATAAACAAAAACTAATAATACTAATAACGAATATTTGTGGATAAAGAAAAATTATGGAATGAAAAAGAGCATGGCATGGCATAAGCATGGGAGCGTTGGGTTATGAATCATTGAGTTTGAGGGGGGTTTAAGGTACTTATGGTTCACACAGACACGGTTATAATTGTTCTGTGGCGTCTCAGATCAGACCGGAACCGGAACGTAAAGTAAAATACATGTCTTCATTTTAAGCCTTTTGTTTTTGCTGAATGACGAATATGGCCTTGGTTGAATTTTCTTCGGCACAGAAAAGCCCCTGTTCTTCACGACAAATTGCCTCTGTGCCGCTGTGTTTGGGACAACGGGATGAAATAGGTTTGATAAAAATAGAAATGACGGAAATAGAATGGTTTTTTGAATTATTGGATTTGAAAGAAATTGGAGTAAATTGGGAGGAATAGATAGAATTTGTTTCCACCTCCTTTAATTTATAATGAAAATAAATAAGATAAAATGATCCTAACAATTAAATTGATTGTAAATTATGAAAGAAATTTATGTAAACATGGAATAATTGATTTCAGTTGAATCACAATCGATTATGTTAAATGCAAGAGAGAAATCATTACGAATATAAAAATTAATTGGCTGCAATATGCTCACAGTTGATTATTAGAATGTTTAAGTGAGGATTTCAAGGCATCTAAAACTACGTTTGATACAAAAGTAACAAAGGAATGTCTTGTTTGAATGTAGTTCAACTAATAGGAATTTTTATTCAAAAAATTATTTCCTTGTGATAATTTTGTACCAAGACTCTCTACAACCTGAAAAAAAATATTATTTTTTTACACAATAACTAATTGAAGCTTCAAACAATTAGTTTCACATCAAAGATAATTGATAATCAAGCATAAAAAGGTAACATGTAACCTGTATAGCATCCAAAAATCAATTTCATGCATACTTATATGTACCTTTGAAAAATGCAAATCCAGACAAAAGTGAAAACAAATCTATTATTTTATAGTCATTGAGTGACAAAGATTTGTCCTTAGACTAAAAAAAATAATGAAAGAGTAATTTGAATATTCACTTTATAATTTATTCTTTCTTTTCATGCATCACAATTTTGTTCCTATTTCTCTCTCATCATGAAAAATTTTGTTATGAGACCTATCAACATTATGTTTCTTTCGAAATGTTTTCTATTTATTAAATGAATTTAATTTGAAACTTTTTTTATTTTTTTTCTCTTATCTCAATTTGTCTAGCATTCACTTTTGATAACTTATAACTTATTTTCTCTTCTCAGTTCTCATAATTTTTCCACCCATTCCCCCTTTTTGACATGAAATTTTTTGACTTAAAGTCTACCAACTTTAAGTTTCTTTTGAGATGTTTCCTACTCATTACATGAGCTCAATTTCAAACTTTTTTTATATTTTTTTTCTTTCCTCTCAACTTGTCTAGCCTTCACTTGATAAGCTATTCTCTCTTCTCAATTCTCAGAATTTTACACTAGTTTCTCATTCTTGGCATGAAAAAGTTTTGATGTGAGGTCTAGCAACTTTAAGTTTCTTTTAAGACATTTCCTAAACATTAAATGAGCTCAATTTCAAACTTTTTCTTCATTTCTTTTCTCTTGTCTCAACTTGTCTAACATTCACTTGATAACTCATTTTCTCTTCTCAATTCTTAGGAATTTGCACTTGTTTCCCCTATCTTAGCATGAAGAAATTTTGATGTGAAATCTATCAACTTTAAATTTTTTTAAGACGTTTCCTACTCATTAAATGAGTTCAATTTCAAACTTTTATTTATCTATTTTCTCTCATTTCAAGTGCATTAACTTGATAACCTATTTTTTCTTCTCATTTCTCAAATTTTTCCCTTCTCGTCATGAAAAAGTTTTGTTGCAGGAACTACCAACTTTAAGTTTCTTTTTTGATGTTTCCTAATCATCAAATGAGCAATTTCAAACTTTTTCTTTATTTATTTTTTCTCCTCTCAATTTTTTGTCATTTTGTGTCAAACAAAGCAATAATGTTTAACACTATATGGATAAACTATTAAGATAATTAGTCAAATTCTTTAATAAAGATTAGTCATTGATAAAATCAGTAAATACTTCACATCAATAACATTATTACAAAAAAAAGTGGTATCAAGAGACAATAAGTAATCCAATAGTGTTTGCCCTTAAAACTTGTATTGACCTCCTTCTAAATTTACTAAGAGTCTTTCCAATATTAATTGTGTAAGAAATTTATTTTATGTCAATTCAATTTTAAGTAATTCAACCAACTTTGTTTCTAATGAAAGTTTCTATTAACAACTTGTTTAATTTAATATATCAAATTCCGTCTCTTATACTTAGACTTGTGTATGAATATTGGGGCCGTAGGCAAATTTTTTAAAAAGACTAGGATATTAATGTCTTTTATGAATGGTAACAGATGTTTTAAGATCTAGAGTACCACATTAAGATTGAATTAATTTTTTGACTTTTTAAAAAATTATAAACCAAAATCATAATTTTATTTGACATTTCTTATTACTAAAAGTAAAAGAAAAAAATAAGAAACACCCAACAATAAATATAAAATAATTTTTCAAAGTAAATAAAAATTAATGAAATGATAGAACCTGAAAAATGGAAAGAATTTCATGTTGATATTATCTATTATAAGTCTATAGTAATTTGATATCAATTATTTTTTTAACCTTTTGAAGATTTACTTCAAGTCTTCAAAATAATTAGAATGAGGAGAAAATGAGAGATAAAATAAGAGAACTAAAAAAACAATTAAGTGATTTTTTTTTGGATTTGTATATAAATAATAAAATAATGGTCCATGTTTTAATTTTTTAAATAATTAAATTAAATTTTTAATTGTGTTAATTACCTTGATAGCAATTAAAACGCGGCATTGTAACCTTTAAATAATAAAGGCAATAATATTTTTATAGTAATAAAATGCAACAACAATAAAACCTAAAAGCTGAACCTTGGAAGTTGAAACATAACTCCCACTTATCATATACCCAAACGACGTCACTGTAGCCTCATTAGGCCTTAGTTATTGAAACTCCTTATCAAGCCAATAGTCATCATTCTATTATAATATATATAAAATATATTTCTTCAATTTTAAATAACTTAAAATTACATTTAACACACCAAAATAAAATTTTAATATTTTGAGAGAGTATTTTCTAATTTTTTACTAAATTATATCTTAGATGCATAAAAAATTATGTTTTTTAACTTTTAAGGAAGGTATCAAAGAAAAAAGATGTCTGTCTATGTTTGTTTGAACAAAATACTAGTTCTTGAATAACACCAATAATCCGGTAGTAAGTGTGTAGGAGGGGTCGAATTTCAGTAGTTAAATTAAAAGCCATTGATCATGATTAACCTTTAGCAAGGGATAGTGATACTTGCATATATAAAATAAGTATAATAAATATTACTATTAATTTATAAAGTTGTCATCATCGGTGGAACAACGACATAAATTTAACAAATATAGTGACTAAAGGTGGTCACACTTTAACAAACAGTGTTCAATGGCGACGTTAATAATAATTCGGTAGTGATCGATTAACAACATGAACGAGGAAATAATAATAATAATAATAATAATTGTATTATATTAGAAAATAAAATATCGTCGAATGTGGATCTAACATGTCTCTGTCAAATTAAGTGCAATGAATAAACCGTGTATAGGAAACTGGAAATAACTTTTAGGTTGAAGGAAGAAAAAAAAAGTTAAGAGAAATAAAAGTTGGGACTTGGGACACGGACACGTTTTAGATTGTGACAGCTTGTGGGCTGTGGGCAATGGATGAAAAATTGGAATTGTCGTATACTCATTTAAATTCCAGTATTAGTTGCAGTTGTATCAAATCTTTAATTTTACTGCAGTGACCAACAAGGAGCTTTAAAAGGTTATTGAAGGAAAATGCAACATGCATTTATTTGTATATACGTAATAAGGAGGGATTTTATTTATTTTGATGTGTATGAAAATTAAATTACTGTAATACTGTAAGGAGGGGTTGGTTCATATATATATATATATATTAGTGTCAGATTTACTGCAATATAATTATATACTAATCGTGGACACATGCAATGCAATGTACGGGTAAATTTGTAAAGAATTATTGTATGTATAAAAATTATATTGACATTTTTATTATTTTTATGTTACTATATTATTAAAATATATTTAATATTTAATTCAAATTTCTGTAATATGGAATTTATTCATTAATAGAAAATAATTAAAATATGCATATTTTTCAATACAACAATAAATTTAAATTTGATAATGTTGTTTTCTTGAAGTCAAGAAGTTTACATAGAAAAATTAAACTACATAACAAAACTCAAATTAATAAAAATAAAATAAAAA